>OX637583.1:14813279-15094306 GCA_951800085.1 Comarum palustre
TTTTTCTGATTTGGACATACTTTAACTTTTTCTTGGTGTCCTAGACTTGGACCTTCCACCATTGTTGTTTGAGTTTTTGTTGAATGTTGTACCTCTATTCTCCATACATAGCGCATAACTTAAATGATCTTTCATGGTTGTTTTGAATTTGCGTCTCCTCATTCAGAAGAACATCATACACATCATCAAATATCAGCTTCGTCGTAGTCCCAACCCCGTTACAAATCGATTTCACAGTCACATCCCAAACTGGAGGCATAGAAGTCAACAAAACAAACGCTTTGATATGTTCATCAAATTTAATATCCACTGAAGCTAGTTTCTCGATAATATCACCAACTTGTTGGCAAACAAATATATCATTGCTCAACTTCAAAGTAAACAACTTCCTCATTAGGTAAACCTGTTAAACAACATTTGACTTCTCATACATGTTGGACAAACTATCCATCATTCCTTTTAGCAGTCTCCTTGATAACGAATCGTCGTACTTCATTCGAAAGCGATAGTCGAACTGCTCCAAGGGCCATCTTATCCATCTTGACATAATCTTCTTCCCCCATTCCTTACGTGAGCTTTTCGTCTAAATTCTTTGCAAGCTTCTTTATATTCAGGTAATCCTCGATGTGTGACCTCCATAGGCTAGTCGTACCCAACGAACTTATCGACCATTTTCTCAACGTTTTTTGTACTCATTGTTTCACTCAAACAACTTATGCTCTAGATATCATTCTATTAAGAATTTGACTTAGAATTCCTTTTATGAAAATAAATAAGTACGAACCAATATAAATAAACGATCGAGAAATAACTTATTTTCTATCTACTTGATTGAAAGGTATATATTTATATTCACTATATTTTATTTTTAAAAGGTTTGCTCCACTATTTGGAGTTTCATTAGATTCTCCCAGGTTACAATAAATAATATTAGGTTACTGACACTGGACTATTTGTATCAATGATTTTTGTAAAGGGTGAAGCAGCGACAACACAATTCAATATTCAGGTATAATGAATAAGTTTCTTTTACAATTTGGTGAAGAAAAATTCTTCATTCTTTTAAACATTGTTTTGTCTCACACCTTAATTTTTGCATGCAAAAACAGGTTGAGAAGTACAATCATCAGTGTAATTCACATAAACACTTATTAGTGTTAAATTGCTCCATTTCACACCGTATCAAATGAGTAGTATCACTCAGGTACTGCCTCCCTCCCAATTGACTACGAATGTATACCTTCTTTATAACAACTTTTGTTCACGTTCTTTATAACAACAAACAGGAGAGACAAGTAACATCATTGATGGTCTAAAATCACCGACAGTGCATTAGGATGAGCGCTAGCTGCATGGTCTAAAAGGACAATGCAGAACACCTATATTGAGCAATGCAAAGCAGCTGCTTACATTTAATTGCACCGAGAATGACACTTCCAGGAAGAATAGAGCGCTGTCAATTTGCAGTACGTGAATCAAAGAATCCTCAGCTCATATATAGCACTGAAACTAGTAGATCAAATTAAGTAAACAGAGTACTGCAGCTGAATTGGAACAAATAAGGACAGTGAAAACTTCAGAGATCAGCAAGCTATATTTGGTTTGATGTTACATGCAACAATAATTTAACCCTCCTCATCAAAAGAAAATATTAAAGGACGTTACAAGATCGAAGAAACAAAAGCCAAAGTAAAAACACCCAAAAATAATAAATGTTTATTGCAAACCTTAGTACAGATGCAGACGCATTTAATGTATAGATTATGGCGTCAAGATTATTCTTGTGTTGAGAAACAACTAAGCCAATGTTTAAGCCCTCTGTTTTTTCTGGTCTTCCTTGCTTACTCTTGTTCATCTTCAATCAAAGACGAAATCAGAGGGCATTAATGTTGCTGATCCTATTAGCTGTTAATAGATGAATCAATTTCTTTATCTCTTTATCTACATAGCTTGATTTTAGCATTTGACAATATTGCATATTGATATACATTAACTGTATATGGCAATTACCTTGGAAAATCATAATCTGAATAACAATTGATCTCTTTGATCCAAAACGGGGAAGAAGAAATTAAGGAAAATTTATACCTCTTTGCGAAGAAAGGGGAATGTATGCACATCTATTATATTAATAAACGAAAAGGATTTTAGAAATGATTAAATTTTTGAAGTACCTAAAATATCTTTAATTAATTAAAATTTAAAACTTAAGACTTTCAGTAACTATAGGTAAAATAGTAATTGACACTCAATCTGAAAATCAGATTCATTTTCCTTAGAATGAGAGAAACTTCAAATATTGTTAAATAAGGAAAAAAAGACCACAGTGTCTCACATTTTCAAGAAGTAAAACTTTTATATCTCACGTTTTAAAATTTTTAAAATGATATCCCACATTTTGACCCCGACTCAAGAATTGTTTCTGAAACCATAAACTCTATTAAGTATATTGATGGAAGAAAAATTTTGAAAGCTATTTCATATTTTCTAGTTTTGATTATTTTTTCTTTTTGATAAACATTATTCTTCTTGTCCTTGGTATGTTCTTCTTCCTCCTTTCCAGATTCACCTATAATCACAGGATTCATACCATCGCATTCAAGCTATCAAGAGTAGCTACTGTAGAGAAAATATATTTTATTTTCCCCTTGATATACTTTTTTAGTATTCTTGGAGAAATTCCACAACTCTATGCTCTTGATCTTTCCCAGATCAATGAATTTGATCATTGACGGCCATAATAATAACATCGCAGATCTCGTCGCCGCCAATACAGCAGGCCATGCTCTGCCATCTGAGTTCGTCACTTGGTGGGGAGCCCAAACCATTCAGCAACCCTTTCACCTTTGCCGACCGTAAAAGTGTTGGAAATATGTTCTAAATACTAAATAATTAAAGTGAGTTGTACTTTTAATTAGATGATTGCATGCATGAATTTGTAATCCTTGTAATGAGGGCTATAAAATCATGTATTCATATGCATAATTTAGTTATGGGGTGAATGAGAAATTGTCACTCAAAGATGACTAGTTCAAATGAGAAAATGAACTTTGTCCCACGTTAGAAAAGCGGAAGAGTAATAAGGATTTAAATAGAATCTCACACCTTGAAGGTGTAACCATGACAAACACACATGCTCTCTCTTGCACGCGCACGGGAGGGAGGGGGCAAATCCCAAGTTGGAAGCCCAATTTTTTCACTTGGGCCCGTGCGACCTGCGGACACGAATGCAGCTCAAATTTGTGGTCTGACAGATTTTATTTTTTGACATTTTCCATGTTTGAAAGCTGTAACAGACCCTTTAAGTCTGGTTATGACTTTGAAACAGACCTATTAAATCTGGTTATGACCTTGTAACAGACCTATTAAGACTGATTATGATTTTGTAACAGACTTATTAAGGGCTGTTTATGATTGTATGTAACAGCCAGAAAGTCATCAATTTATAGGTGATTCCCAACACTATATAAATGCCATCAATCCTTCATTCTGAACACACCAACAACAATCACTTCTCTTCCTCTTTAAAAGCTCTTCTGCTCCTATTCAGTTCTTTCAGAAATTCAGTGATAGTTTGAAGGTTTTTCCTAATTCGTTGAAGCTCTTGTTCGTAGTGTAACGACTTGAGCTTGGTTGTCGTTTTATCTTGAGAGACCAAGCAGCATTGTGGTTCTTGCACTGATTGGGACGCCGTAATTCGTCTTAAGGACACCATGTGATACACGGGACTAGACAAACTTCCATTGGTTGAATTTTTATTCTCAAATCCTCAATTTATCATTTTATGGTTTTGTTCATATTCATGCAATTTGATTAATTATAATTATTTTTGTTATTTCATTTTGTTAATATATAAACAATATAATTACTAACTTTTTCTAACAAAAACAACATAAATTTTGCAGAGCTTGAAACGCCTCTGCCATCGATTTAATAGGTTTGCTTTTCACAGGGCGCTAGAAATACACAGAAGTGATATTCATAATTCAAATACTAATAATATCAGATTGAAGATGGAACAAAGAAGAAAGAATTAAAAGAGAGACGTTCGTCTCAAATGGGAAGCAAAACTCATCTTAAACGTCCAAAGGGCTTAACAGGGATTGAAAGATGGTGGTACAATTCTCTTGGAACCCATTGCCAAACTACCTATATCTACAAGTCTACAACCGTGAATTCAAGAAGAAAATGCCAGTCATAATAAAGAAGATCTAAAGAATAAGGGGGTGGATAATTAAAACATATAAAAGAACTCTTTTGTTTTTATTTATTTAATATTTGATAATTTAAAAAAATGGATGAAGGGTAAATTAGTCATTTTGTACTTAACAGAATTTAAGCTTCCAGACACAATTCTTAAGTCAGGGATCAAAACGTGAGATATCGTTTTGAAGTTTTTAAAACGTGAGATATCGTTTTGAAGTTTTTAAAACGTGAGATACGAAACCTTTGCTTATTGAAAAGATCGGACACTATTTAGACTAATTTTCCTATTAAATAAAGAAAATATTCAAATATTAATTACAAAATAATTTTATAAAAACTGAAAAAAAAAAATTAATATGCACATTATGCGGGTCAAGATGCTAGTATACATGATGTCCAAAGGTCTGGTCCAACAACTATATATCATTATATCTTAATCAACCCTTGAAATTTGTTTTAATGTTGAAGGGTTTAGTTTTGTTGTAACGGACGGAAGAAAGAACACAGATTTACGTGGTTCACTAACAATATGTTAGCTACGTCCACGACCAGAGAAGAACAGTTTTATTATCTTGAGGAAATACAACCACCGAGTGCTTAATACAATTAGGTTTAGGTCGTTTATATACTAAACCCTAAACCCTATATACTAAACCCAATAGGAATCCATAACCCAGTATAACAGGGACTCTAAACCTTATATACTAGACCCAATAGGAAACCATAACCCAGCATAACAGGGACTCGTGGGCCTTGGGGGCGTTGCCCCCCGATGACACTGGTTGACCAATCTCACTCGCGCGACTGTCGCTCGCGAGACTCTCGCTCGCGCGACTGTCGCTCGCGGGGCAGTTTCGGTCGCGGGAGAAATATCCTTCGCGCGACTTTCGCTCGCGGGAATAATTTCGCTCGCGCCCCCGAACCCCCAATCCAGGGCGCGTTGCCCCTGGACCCCAAATCGCTGACCGGACAGCGAGATCCCAAAATAGCTGGTACCTCCAGATGGCTGATTCAAGGCATACATTAACAAGTTTGTTTATATAGATAAGGCCTTGTTCAGCTAAACCCACAGTTTTGTGCAGCCAACGAGCCCAAGTCAGATGTTCTTGTGACCTACTTTACTCTTTCAAGTATAAATAGCTGCTCTTTCATGTTTTTCAATTACACAAGAAATCTTTTGGAGGATTCTAATTGCACCTCTATATTTGCTTAGTACACCTCCATGAATTTTTTGAAAAAAAAAATTAATTCCTATTTTATGCTTCAATAAAAACAGCAAAAAGAAAAAAAATTACCATACCTAATGAATCAAACTTCCCAAATCGAAAAGAAGATTAGGGTTTCTTCCAAGATAATATCAGAACAATACAATAAGAAAAGCAGTAAACACAATTGTTTGAATATGATGACTAGAATCTTATGTACAGTTCTTCAATAACTTTAGAAATCTGGAAACACATAATTGTTTGAGTATGATGACGAGATCTATCCATCGACAGATATTTAACTAATAAATTTTAATTGATTACAAATTCTAATATATGAGTAGAAAACTTCCTCATCCTTGAATTGATTTACAGAACTTAAAATGAATATATAATCAAACCCATAATATCAAACCCAAAATATATGTTTGATTATAAACATTTCATAATTTATAGACTTGTTGCACTTGAAGTTATGAACTCAAAGTAGAAACAAAAGGAGCACTGATCATTTCTTGTAATGGGCTGCCTCATGGTGATCGATGGAACAAAGTTCATGATGCGACCCGTCAAATTCTGGTAAGCTTATATGGACCCACCCATCACCCCAATAACATAATCAGATCTCCGGTCATCATTAATGACCCTCTAATCCTTGGCTTAATCTTTAATTATATTCCAGACAATTTAATCAATTTACAGTAATTATAATAAATTTGGAGAGAAGATAGCTTGAGAGAGAGATATTGAGAGGTAGCAGACGAAGGTGCCGATGATGGTGACGAATTGGGGGGGGCCAATAATTTTTGCTGTTTTTTTCGGTATTTGATTTCATTGGTAATTTTTTTCTTTTTCTTTATTTTTTAGAAAGGCATATTAGGGATTAACTTTTTAAAAAATTCATGGAGGTGTATTAAGCAAATATGGAGGTGCAACTAGAATCCCTCAATCCTCTTATGTAATCAATTTTAGTACCAATATTCCTTATGTTTTCTTTCTGTGCAATCTTCTTTACTTTACTTGTTTTTCAAGTTTTACTATGATTGATCTTTGATTTTTAGCATATTTGCCCCAGCACATGCAACGTTCTCTTTGATTCTCAGGGTCAGACAAGTGCGCTCTGTAGCTAAGGAGGAAAACACAATCACATATAGTTGGGGTTTGCCAAAGATCGATTTCAAAGGCTTTCCGCGCTCGCGCCCTGATGACAAATTCAGATCTTTCATTTGTGTACCCTAAAAATACTTCATATCACATGGATATTTTAGGCTAGCAGTTTTAAAATAAAAGACTCTTGAGCAAGTAACAGCGATAGTCTGTACCTCGATGCATAAATTGCATGCACCCAAATGATACTTCCAGGAAGAATACAAATGTGTAGATCAAAGCCAATGTTGGAGTAGCCACTATGTGCCTCCACCATCAAGCATAAATAACACCATTTATATGGGTCCACAAGACATAAAAGAACTCGACCGCGACATACTTCATGAAACTTGTCACACAAGTTACGCAACGATACTCGAAAGTCGCCGATCTGACATCAGGAAGTGGTATTACCGGCCTCACCAACATGCCTCCACGGAATATGTTTTGGACCTCTTGTCTCATATCGAAAATGTAGAAAAGGAGCGAGTCTCCTCTTCTTATAAATAGAAGACTCCCTCCTTATTACTTTCTCTTGATGCTAGATAGCTACTTGTAATACTTGGGGGAAGTTGATTCGCCATCCAATCTATAATACTTGTTAAGTGGGCGTAGCCTTGCCTACCGAAGGTAAGGTGAACCACTATTGATCACGTGTCATTCATAATTTGTCATCACATATCGCCATAACATACACATTGCACACATGTATAACCGAGTGGTACAAAACCAGTTCCAACATTGACGCCGTCTATGGAAAGCTGATTCAAAAGATTTTGTCACTACCAAAGAGCTAAGTCCTCTTTGCCAAAAAAGAGCCAAGTCCTAACATTTTTCTCAAATCTCTCAATTTTCTAGAAGTAAATAGCGGAGCATTTTTTCACTTCATTGCATGCATAGCGCAATACTTGGAACAAGAGAAGAGCAAGAGAAATGAAAAGGAGATATCACCATCTAAAAATAACCGAGCATCCAAACTGAGACAAAAGATAGTAAAGAAGAGGAGTGGCTGAACATCCAAAAAAAGGCGTCATTAAAAAAAGGCGGGAAAGCAAAAATAAAAAACCCAGTTTTGACTAGTCTTGTAAGAGTTTTATATACCTTACACGATTAGTCTCCAGAATCTACTGATTATCCTGCCGTCGTATGAGATAAAACATTGCAGCGGTAGGAGAACTACTGAATTGTGTATCTATGTAAGAAGAGAACTACCTTACACGGTACTGCCTACGACATCTACTAATTATGTATCGATATAAGAGTTTTATATACCTTACACGATATCGCCTCCGACATCTATTGATTGCGTATCGATGTAAGAGGACAACTACCTTACACAACACTGCCTCTGATATCTATTGATTACGTATCTATGTAAGAGAACAACTACCTTACACGGTACTGCCTCCGGAATATACTGATTGCGTATTGATATAAGAGGACAACTACCTTACACGGTATTGTCTCCGGCATCTACTGATTGTGTATCGATGTAAGAGAACGACTACCTTACACTGTACTGTCTCTGGAATCTACTGATTGTGTATCAATGTAAGAGGACAAATACCTAACACGATACTGCATCTGATATCTACTGCTTCGCCTATCACAGTAAGTGAACAACTACCAGTATTTTCTTGGTTACATGTGTGCAGGAAAACATGCATATTATTAGGCGAGTGTTTGCCATCAGCACCAAAAGGTGAGAGCTCGCCATCAACACCAAAAGGCGAGAGCTCACCATCAACGCCAAAAGACGAGAGCACGCCATCAGCTCTAACATGCGAGAGCACGCCATCAGCACCAATAGGCGAGAGCATGCCATCAGCGTCACAAGGCGAGAACACACCATCAGCGCTAAAAGGCGAGAGCACGCCAACATGCAAGCGTTCGTCATCAGCGCCAAAAGGCGAGAGCACGCCATCAGCTACATCGGCAAGACTTCGCCATCAGCAACAAACGACAAGACTTCACCATCAGCGACAAACGGCAAGATTTCTTCATCAGCAACAAAAGACGATATAACCCACCGAGACCATTCTTGATTGAGGAGCTCGGAGAATGGTAGGGCTAGGCGCCACAATGGCATTACTTATGCTTGGTGACTTTATTTTAACTCCGCAACCAAGAACGCTCTCTTACTTAGAGACTTTGGGGACATGTTGGAGTAGCCACTATGTGCCTCCACCTTCAAGCATAAGCAACACTATTTATATGGGTCCATAAGCCATAACAAGACTCGACCACAACATAATTCATGAAGCATGTCACACAAGATACGCAACGACACTCAGAAGTCGCCGATCAAACATCAGGAAGTCGTATTGTCAGCCTCACCAACATGCCCCACGGAACACGTTTGGGACCTCCTGTCCCATATCGGAAATGTTAAAAAGGAGGGAGTCTCCTCTTCCTATAAATAGAAGATTCCCTCCTCATTATTACTTCCTCTTGATGCTAGATAGCTACTTGTAATACTTGGGGAAGGTAATTCGCCACCAAAACTATAATATATGTTAAGTGGGCGTAGCCTTACCCACCGAAGGTAAGGTGAACCACTGTAGATCATGTGTCATTCACAATTCGTCATCACATATCGCAATGACATACACATTGCAAACACGTATCACCAAGTGGTACAAAACCTATTCCAACATTGGCGTCGTGTGTGAGAACCTGATGCAAAAGATTTTGTCACTATCAAAGAGCTAAGTCCTCACATTTTTCTCAAATCTCTCAATTTTATAGAATTAAATGGCGGAGCATGTTTTCCCTTCGTTGCATGAATAGCGGAATACTTGGAACAAGAGAAGAGCAAGAGAAATGCAAGGGAGATATCTCCATCCAAAAAAAATGGCTGAGCATCCAAACTGAGAGAAAAGATGGGAAAGAAGAGTGGCTGAACTTCCAAAAAAGGTGTCATTCAAAAAAAGGTGGGAAAGCGAAAATCCAAAAACTCAGTTTGCTTCCCAGCAACTAAATGGCGTCGTGTGTGAGAACCTGGTGCAAAAGATTTTGTCACTATCAAAGAGATAAGTCCTCACATTTTTCTCAAATCTCTCAATTTTATAGAATTAAATGGCGGAGCATGTTTTCACTTCATTGCATGAATAGCGGAATACTTGGAACAAGAGAAGAGCAAGAGAAATGCAAGGGAGATATCGCCATCCAAAAAAAATGGCTGAGCATCCAAACTGAGAGAAAAGATGGGAAAGAAGAGGAGTGGCTGAACTTCCAAAAAAGGTGTCATTCAAAAAAAAGGTGGGAAAGCGAAAATCCAAAAACCCAGTTTGCTTCCCAGCAACTAGCATCTGCGGTGATTCACCATCGACAGCGACTCCGCCATTCTCTCCTCTCCACTGCGATCTTATTCTGGACAGCTTGAGAAGACACTAGCTACTTTAGCGAAGAGCGACAACACCAGCTGTAAAACCCCTCCATCACTGGACAACGATTCACCATCCCCAACCATATCCGAGCTTCTTCTTGCTGAAGTCGTTGATGGCAGAGCCTAACAACGCCATAACAGTGCAACAATACAGTCTCCAAGATCTATTGAATTTTTTTTGTTGTAAGATTTTTATATACCTTACACGATTAGTCTCCGGAATCTACTAATTACTCTGCCGCCGTATGAGATAAAACCTTGCAGCGGTAGGAGAACTACTGAATTGTGTATCGATGTAAGAGAAGAACTACCTTACATGGTACTGCCTCTAGCATCTAATGATTACGTATCGATGTAAGAGTTTTATATACCTTACACTGTACTGCCTCCTGCATCTATTGATTGCGTATCGATGTAAGGGGACAACTACCTTACACAGTACTGCCTCCGACATCTATTGATTGTGTATCGATGTTAGAGGACAACTACCTTACACAGTACTACCTCTGATATTTACTAATTGTGTATCGATGTAAGAGGACAACTACCTTACACGGTACTGCCTCTAGAATCTACTGATTGCGTATCGATGTAAGAGGACAACTACCTTACACGTTACTACCTCCAGCATCTATTGATTGCGTATCGATGTAAGAGAACAACTACCTTACACGGTACTACCTTCGAAATCTATTTATTGTGTATCGATGTAAGAGGACAAATACCTTAGACGATACTGCCTCCGGTATCTACTGCTTCGCCTATCGCTATAAGTGAACAATTACCGCATTTTCTTGGTTACATGTGTGCAGGAAAACACTCATATTATTAGGCGAGTGTTTGCCATCAGCTCCAAAAGGTGAGAGCTCTCCATCAACGCCAAAACGCGAGAGCTCACCATGAGCGTCAAAAGACGAGAGAACGTCATCAGCGCCAACAGGCGAGAGCACGCCATCAGCGCCAAAAAGCTAGAGCATGCCATTAGCGCCAAAAGGCGAGAGTACGCCATCAGCGCCAAAAGTCGAGAGCCACCATCAGCGCCAACAAGCGAGAGTTCGCCTTCAGCGCCAAAAGGTGAGAGCACACCATCAACGAAATCGGCAAGACTTCGCCATCAGCGATAAACGGCGAGACTTTGCCATCAGCGACAAACGAAAAGACTTCGCCATCAGCGACAAACGAAAAGACTTCGCCATCAGCGACAAACGACAAGACATCGCCATTAGTGACAAAAGACGATATAACCCTTCGAGACCATTCTTGATTGAGGAGCTCGGAGACTGGTAGGGCTAGGCGCCACATTGACATTACTTATGCTTTGTGACTTTGTTTTAACTCTCCAACTAAGAACGCTTTCTTACTTGGGGACTTCAGGGACTTGTTGGAGTATCCATTATGTGGCTCCATCATTAAGTATAAGCAACACCATTTATGTGGGCCCACTCAACCACGACATAATTCATGAAGCATGTCGCACAAGCTACACAACGATACTCAGAAGTCGCCGATCCGACATTAGGAAGTCGTATTGCCGGCCTCACTAACATGCCCCAATAGAACACATTTTGAACCTCATGTCCCATATCAAAAATGTTGAAAAGGAGGGTCTCCTCTTCCTATAAATAGAAGACTCCCTCCTCCTTATTACTTCCTCTTGATGCTAGATAGCTACTAGTAATACTTGGAGGAAAGTGATTCCCACCCTAACTATAATACGTGTTAAGTGGAAGTAGCCTTATCCACCGAAGGTAAGGTGAATCACTATAGATCTCGAGTCATCCAAAAGTTATCATCACATATCGCCATAACATAAATATTGCACACACGTATCACCGAGTGATACAAAACCTGTTCCAACAGCCAAATACAAAAGAAGCCTCAGCTCATAGCATTGAACTAGTAGATCAAAATAGAGTGGCTGGATTGGAACAAAGACCAAGTGAAAACTTCAGAGATCAGAAAGCTATAATGGCGCGGAAGCATCAGAATCTTTCCAAGGGAAGTTAAACACGTAAAAGTTTTTAAGAATTAGAACGTACGTACACGCAATTGATCACCTTGTACTCAATTTTAGACAACCTTGATTCAATTTCGAAAAAGCCTAACAAGTGTGACGTACGGTTGTTCTCTTAAACTCAAATAATGCAACTAACAGGTTAAGGTGTAACAAATATTTCATTTTCCTCCTTATCAAAAGAAAATATTAAAGGACGTTACATGATTGAAGTGAAACCAAAGCCAAGGTAAAGACCCCAAAATAATGAATATTTATTGCAAACCTTAGTACATATGCAGACACATTTAGTATAGGGTTAATGTCCATTTGCCCAAATTTTTAGAAATTTAATCCTACTAACAAAATCAGATTTTAAAATTCCAATAGCCAACTCAGACAACAAAAAGTCAATTATACTCTTAATGAATTAAATTAACTACAATAGACATTTATAAGAGTCTATTATGAAATAATGTAACTACGACCGGATTTCCATCATCGATGGCGTTGACCAGTCTCCGACGACCATTTACTAGACTCCGACGACTGTTGAACAGAGTTTGGCGATCGTTGACCGGACTCCGACAACCGTTGAACAGAGTCTGGCGATCGTTGACCGGATTCCGACGACATGGTGTCTACTGAGGGTAGTAGGAATGTCTACTGGGGGTAGTAGTAGGGTCTACTAGGGGCAGTATGAAGTCTATATAGATGTCATTGACTGAATTACGACGATAGGGTATATATTGGGGCAATAGAAGGATCTACTGAGGGATAACATGAGGTTCTACTGGGAGCAATAGAAGGGTCAATATGGGGCAACTAAAAGGTCCGTTAGAGGGTATATATTGGGGCAGTAGGGGATCTACAAGGGGGTAGTAGGGGGTCTACTTGGTGTAGTAGGAGCATATTGCCCCCAGTAGAGTCTGTTACAAATAACCAAAGAAAATGAGTTCACACAAACTGACCCCAATATGCGCATATTACTCCCAATATAGGTCATATTGTCCCTAGTAAGGTCTGTTACTAAGAACTAGAGAAAATGAGTTCAAATAGACTGACCCTAATATGAGATCCTACTACCCCTAATAAGAGGCATATTGTCTCTAGTAAGATATGTTACAGAGAACCAAAGAAATTGAATTCACACAAGCTGACTCTAATATAAGGTCCTACTACCCCTAATAAGAGGCATATTGTCTCTAGTAAGATATGTTACAGAGAACCAAAGAAATTGAATTCACACAAGCTGACTCTAATATAAGGTCCTACTACCCCAACATTTGATATACATTGTGCATCCTGTTGGAGCTCATCAGTAAGCTTAAGCATGTCTTCTTCCAATGTAAGAAGCGTCTCCTTCATATTCTTTCTTAATACAAAACATCATTAATTTAAATAACTAATATTTAAAAGCCAAAATGAAAGCACAAAGCAGCCTACATGGTATATACAAGAAAAGGGAAGAGCAAACCTCCGAGCTTTTGACGCTCAGATGACTCCAACTTGCCTTTCATCTTGTTTGCCGCTGCATTCCTTTTCGCACGAAGCCGCTCAACTTCCTGCTTTCTGTGAAGGACATTTAGCTATAAAATTCAAAAGGAAAACACCACTCTGCTAAAAGTAACTCAAAACTTATGATCTCCAAGATCAAAGTAACTCTAAAGTTAATGAATAACTTTTGATCAAATAACTGCCGGTATGTAGTGATATGTTACGTTGGGTCATTCCTGATGTCTTGCTTGTAATATATGATGCATTCACCTAACTTTAGCCAAAAACCGAGATACTTACAAAGGGAGAGCTTCTAATGAGGACCTTATAATGAGGACCAAGTGAGGACTTTCAAATGAACGGTTGGATCAAGGTTTTCACTTTTAATTGATATTTTCTAATTCTCATGTACATATCATCCAACCGTTCATTTGAAAGTCCTCACTTGATCCTCATTATAAGGTTCTGAAATTTTTTAATTTTAACCAAACATAAACAAAAGAACTCAACTTTATTCAAAACCCAATCAAGTTTATGAAAAGGAGAACAAATCTCATCTAGGTTCGTTGCTTTTGGTGCTGTGAGGGCAGTGGCTTATGCGGCAGAGGCTGAGAAGCTCTTATCGAAGAAGAGAGGGAGTTGAGGTCTTGTTATGTGGCTATGGCAGTAGAGGAAGGTTTTGGATAATGGTTTGAAAGAAGAGCGGAAGGAAGAAGAAGATGAAGGGGAAGGAAGTGTGGCGAGCTTGAGGGTTTGTAAGGTAGCCCTGCCAAAACCCATTGTTGTGCAAGTGAAGTACTGATTTTGCGGACCTACACGAATGGGTGAAACTAGAGTGCTTGGAGAAGACCTCCTGAGTTTTTCAACATAAAAACAAACCAATAGTCCAATATTATTTTCAATTCCAACTTCTCCTCTCTCATAGAACCACCATAATTAAGTGCTCGAATCCATTCATGGATTTAGATTCCTTCAAGGATTCATGTTAGAGAAATCATTTCATTGGCAAGTTTTCAATAGAGAAGTCAAGGATATCAGTTCAATCTGGTTCGGGATTCGCCCTGATTACAATTTGAAAGCTCGCGCTTCCATCGTGAAGCCATCGTCGAGACTGCTTTAGACATCGGCGATGTTACAGTGGCCGGAGTGATTTGAATCATTGTGATCGACGGCGGAGATATGGATTTATAGAGAGATAGAGTCGGAGATAGAAGACATCAAAGGGGCTTTTTGGCCAAGAAGAATACAGAAAAACTGAAAATATATGTTACTGAGAATAATGTTTAAGAGTTTATATAGGCTAATGAAAATTTTAAAATCTTATTTTGTTAGTGAATTTAAAAAAATAATTAAGGCGGAAGAGAATTTTATGTTTAGTATAGAGATTACGGCATCAAGTTTATTCTTTAGCTGAGAAACAACTAAGCCAATGTTTAAGCCCTCTTTTTTTCCTTGCTTAATGCTGTTGTCAACCTTGATGAGTTTGATTCACCCAGGCCCGGACTTGATGCGAGTCCGAAGAGGCGGTGGATTCGAGGCCCGGAGTGCTAGAGGGCTCAAAGAAGAAAAAAATCAATGTTCTTCCTATTAAATACTCCGATAATCATTGAATATGAAGGGAATCATCCGTTAATACAATAAAAAATACAACTCTCTCTCTATCAAATTATTTTTACGACATGGAAGAGAGAGAAAGATATATATAAAGGGTCCAGCCAAATTAAGTATAATTATACATATCAAAAGTTGAATAAAAAAATGCTAAATTTAGAAAAAGAAAGGAGAAGAGGTGAGAACTTAAAATAATGTAAATAAAATTACTAAATTACTAACCATAATCCAAATATTTTTGAATTGTAGTTAAATTTTGATTTTATATAGATTTAGTTTCTAAAAATTTTTGTTTATAAAAAAACTTAAATGCAAACTATCACTTGTGGGGCCTGATTTTGATAGTTCGACTCATGTCCGAAAATGTCAGGTCCGGGCCTGGATTCACCAGTACTGTATACTCCTATCTAGCATGTTGCGTTTGATAAGGTGAATGGAGGACCAAGTGTCTTCCATTGTATGGCACAATGCTTTGATCTGCTAAACTAAATATTTTGACATCGTATTTGACTCCTTTCGCCGGAAGATTATCAATAGCAATGGCAAGACAAGTCATTGAATCATCGGTAACGTAAATGGAATTAGGATGACATCTACAAAAGTTTGAAGCCACGACACATACCCATAGAGTATCACCTATAAACAAAGTCTGATCCTTAATGTTTGTGACCTCGACATGAGTCAATGTAGTTGATTATTGATTGTCCAAATAGACAGCGCCCTCAGCACGCCACTCTGGGTCCCCAGACATCACCCTCTGGATCCTCAGACAGCGCCCTTAACGCTCCATTCTGGGTCCCAAGTAGCACCCTCAGTGCGCCACTTGGGTGCCCCAAAAAGCGCCCTATGTGCGCCCTTAGCACACCCCAACGCGCCCCTTAGTGCCCCACCACTAGGTGGTGTCCCAGACAACACCCTAAGCGCACCCTCAACCCGCCTCAACGCACTCCTTGGTGTTCCGCCACATAGTGTGTCATATCCTGATTTTAGAATTATTTTACGGTTGGTTACTTTGGTCTCTTACTATTTGTAGTAATCGTTTTACCGTAAGGGGTCACAAAGTTAACTTTTCGTTAAGTCGATAATTTGGGAAAACGTTCTTCATGAAAGTCGTAGAGGATATCGATACGAGTTTGTGGACACGTAGCACGTTCAAATCGGAGTTTGTATGTGAAAGTTATAAGCAAAAATGTAAAGTTACTGTGTGGTAAAATAAATATAAATAAGAGTTACCAGGGTGAAAAATCAAATTTTTCACCAAAGCCATTTTCTCTCTCCCCGTGCTCTCTCTCTCTCTCTCTCCCTGCCGGAGCTTCTAAAAATGACCGTCTCTGAGTCTATTTCAATTCTAGGTAAGCCTTTCGATCTATCTCGCCATGATTTAGGAGAAATATGGATTTGTTTGTATAGTGTACAATATAGAGTGATTTCTCTCTCCTCAGGCCACCAATTTGGGAGTTTTTATATGATTAGAATGAGTTTTAGGAGTACTACTCACTCCTAAAGTTTGGTGGATTGATTTGGAGTGTGGAGGAAGAATAGAAGATTTGAAGTTTTGAAGTTTAAAAATTTTGGGGTTTTTACATTTTCCTTCGATTGGCCTAGTTAGAGGCTGAATTGGTCTTCGAGTTGAACTAGAAAGTTGTTCCAAATAATGAGACGAAGCTACTGTTAAAATTTGGTGGCGATTGGAGGTCACCAGATGTTTTACCGGCGGCGGTGCTGCCACTTTTTAGGCAGTTTTTTATACCCATTAAATAGTATAAAATGAGAGGAATCTATGGTTTAAATTTGGTAATTTTTGGAGGAGTTTTGGTTAGGTTTTGGAATTTTTAAGTTTAGTATTATTGACGGATAATGAAATATTATTCAGACAAATGATTATTGCTGGTTAAGGTTTAAAAATTATTTTAAGGACTCCTAAGTTATTGGTGAAGGTCGGGGATTTTTAGTTGAAAATTTGAGAAGTGTGTAGACGATGAGCGAGTTGTATGCTCACAAATGTGAACGCCTATGTTATTTAATTATTATTCTAGTGTCCGGAAAATTAATATTAATTGTGGAACAGGACGCGAAGAGGCTCGTGTTGTGTAGACTTCGTTCGGATGAAATTCGGGTTTTCGTCAGGCTAAGGCCTAAGTCTGTAAATGGACTTTTATTTGGAATTAAAACGCACGCTCTAATTTATTCTATTTTATGATTTATTAAGGGTTAATCTTGTTATGTGTTGTTGAAAGTTTTGGCCTCGTATTAGTATTGTTGTGGTTAGATATTCGAGGTTGTGAGTTTATTGTATCTCTTATTTGAGCATGAGGCCAGGAAAAGAGGGTTCATGCCTTTTTCCATGGGTTGATCCGATTTTTCGAATTTGTTCGTTATGATTGACATTGGTTGTTGGTTTCTTAAATTTATTGTCTAATAGGTGTTCTTTATAAGTTCGGATTAGAGTTGTGTAATCATCATCGGGAGGATAATGTTATTCTTATTAATGTTACCAATCATATACTTATCCATATGTGGACCCTCATCTAGATTTAAGCCGGTCACTTAGACCTTCATCCGGATTTGAGCTGGTCATGGATATACAGACCCCTATCCAGATTTGAGCCGGTCAGGGATTTATAGACCTTCATCTGGATTCGAGCTGGTCAGGGATATGTTGACCTTCATCTGGATTCGAGCCGGTCATTTAGACCTTCATCCGGATTTGAGCTGGTCATAGACTATGAAATAAATAAAAATGGTTACTAGTAGCCCAAGGAGTCTCATAGTATGATCAGACCCCTCCTCCCACTTATTTACTATTATTTCAACTAATGTGTTTCCGTATTGAATTACCTCATGTTATTATCTAATTTGGAAAAACCTATTATAAGGCGTGCGTAATGGTTTCTCATAAATTTCTGGGAGAGCATTATTTAAATAAAAAGTTTATTTCAAGTGTTTATTATTTTAGTATCAGATTTTGTCCACCCACTCTAATGTCATGTTTTTAAATGTTTTCCCCTAGGCCCTTCTTTTTCAAATATCCAGTGTTGCAGGGTTTCTAAGAGGAGGTCGCGCGCACTGAAGTCGGGGCATAGTCAATTAATCTGTTGTTCTCGCATATTGATTTATGTATAACTTTCATGTAGACTGCTCTGATTACCCCTTCTTAGATAGTTGAATAGGTTAGTGAAGCGTAGATGTGACTTGGGGAGCAGGATGACTACAGGAGTTGGGGGTTGATTTAAATTACTCATGACAGGACCCACCCCGGGTTAAACCCCTTTTACCCGAAGTAAATCCTGCGGGGACCACCTCAAGGGAACTTCTTACCGAAACCCCCTTGAAATGGCCAACCCTTCCTACAAAACTAACTAAACCGGGTTAGTCAGAGCAGTCTACCGAGATGATTACCCCAAAGAATTTCAAGCAGCAACGGAATGGTCGACTATGCCTCGACTCTCGTACGCGCTCGACCTCCTCTCAAGAACCCTGCATCACTGGGCATTTAAAAACGAAAGGCCCAGGGGAGAAACATTTAAAAACTGTTAGAGTGAGTGGACGAAAATCAAATATAAAACTCTATTTCTTTTAATGCTCTCCCAAAAATGTTTTGATTTAAACATCATTTATGCATGCCCACAAATACCAAATATTCCACAATTGCATGATAAGATAAACAAGTAAGAATTATGGGAAGAGAAATATTCACAAACACAATAAGTCTGGCCTCTCAGACTAGGGTCGGAGCTAAGAGCTCTGGTTGCGCCTTCACGCTATGCTAGCTATATAAAACGGTAATGGACAACCCTTAATATATCCACCTGACATCTCAGGCGTGTCTGTCCTCTCAGACCAGGGTCGGAGCTAAGAGCTCTAGGTAAGTGGTGATGGACAACCCTTAGAATATCCACCTGACATCTCAGGCGTGTCTGTCCTCTCAGACCAGGGTCGGAGCTAAGAGCTCTAGGTAAGTGGTGATGGACAACCCTTAGAATATCCACCTGACATCTCAGGCGTGTCTGTCCTCTCAGACCAGGGTCGGAGCTAAGAGCTCTAGTAGCGCCCTCACGCTACTCTAGCTAGCATAATCATTGGACAACCCATAAAGGAAATTCACAACAATACTCTTCCCAAATAAATAAATAAATCTATTCCTCGACAAATAAGCATAAATCCAAATATAATATCCGAGCACCCGAGGAACATATCATACTCGAAACAAACATAAAAACCATGTAATTATATCAATAATTAGGGCATGCATTCATTTAAATAAAATAATCTGTCCACTCACTGTACTATTGCGACCTTCTTCCCGCTCGGAAAGCTCCTCGAGCGAAAATCTCGAACTACCCGCGTAGTCGAGCCCGTCTCACATTCAATCAGAGACTGTACAAACAAACCATTATATTAGTCATTTCACATTTGACTTGGTCTTTTCCTAGTTTGACCAGGAACTCCTATTTGACCACAAGTTGACTGAGTTCCTTTTTATGACACTTTAACCTTCTTAACTTTCTTTCCCGGTCATCGACTCTTTTTCAATTTACCGAAAGTCCGACTCAGCTTCCGAACTTTCCTTTATTACTTTTAACTTGACGTTAGGGTGTCACGTATTAATTCGTTGAATTACTATGGACACCTAACGTGTCATATTAACCAATATATTTAACCTCGAGTCGATTTACCGATTTATCATTTTCTCATAAATGGAAACATTCCAAAAAGGGAAAGTTTCCCAAAATAGAAAGTTTCCTAAATTGGTAAGTCTTCTTTAAAATGGCAAGTTTCCCAAAATGGAAACTTCCTACTTACGTCCAAATAACCGTAATTAATCCAATTCCTTAATTTACGGAAACTTTACGACAATTAGGTTATTGAAAGAATCAACTCCTACCTCTTCGGCATTCGGCCGGTTTTCCCGTATCACCGGAATCTTCTCCAGATTCCGGTGACTTGCCGGAATTTCGCCATCACCTCCCCGTTTCCTTCGTCACCAAGTTATCGACCATATGCACAAAACAACACAACTCCAATTCAGTAATAGAGCACCACAACAACAACAACCTAGTTCTAACTCACCTGTAAACCTCTAATTCCATGAACCAGATGCTACTCCTCGTCCAAAATAACTGAAGGACAGAAGCTTATTCCAACATCAGTAAAACTTACACTAGACCTGCATTGAGCAGAAAACCCAAATTCATCAAATCCTCCAATCTCAATCAAACTCAATAAACTCTAACAGAATAATCCTCCCAAAACAACTTCAAAGCTCAAAGACAGAACTTCCCCACTTATCCCCGAAGCCTCACCTTCGTGCAACCCAGCAGTCGCCACAGTGCAACTCCTCCAGCTGCCAAGCCAACTCAACTCGACCTCCAACCTCATTTGATAGCTTCACCTGAGCTCCAGAAGTCGGCCTGAAACTCAAAGCTTTGTCGTCGGCGCCACACCGGAACAATGCAGAGGAACAGAATTAGGACAGTTCATACTAAGGTTCGAAATTGAACCCCCCAAGCCAAGAGAGTTAAGAGAATGATGAGGCGAAGAAGACCTACCAATGACGAACCAAGAAGATCGCCTGAGCTGGCCCATTTCCGACGAGCACAGCCGTGCTTCACCTCGGCCGATCTCCCTTGTCTTGGGTTTATTGGATAAATTGCTTTGGGGGTTTAGTAATAGGGGAAAAGAGAAACATTTCGGTGATAGCGCGCCGGTGTGGGTCGGCCGGACGCGGCAGTGAAGGGCGGCGGAGCTGAAGACCGAACGGAGAGAGAGAGAGAGAGAGTTTGGCTCGGATCAACGCCCGAGTTGGGTTTGACTCGGGTCAACTCTCTCTTCCTCTATTTATAGCCAATGCAACGGCCCAGATTCAATCTTGAAAGATCCAACGGTTCAGATCAAAAGAAGGTGAAAAAGTAAAAGGTAAAATGGTAAAACTGATTTACCGGATTGATAATTAAAGATTACCGGAAACTTCGAAAATTCATAGAAAATAAACCGAAGCTCCGAAAAATATTCCGGAAATATCGGGAGACTCGTGTTGACACGTACTACAACATCGAGTCATCGATTCAGGTATTTGGAGAGTTTAGAAAAACTCGAAATTTAACTCGAACGATATCTTATCGAATTACCGTTCGTAATTAGAAGTCCTCGGTAACTCGTGAATCTCTGTGAAAGGTAACTTTTATTAACTTTAAAAGATTCGGGGTGTGACAACTCATAGAAGTGTTGAGTTGGTTTGTAGAAAGGGTTGTCTATTTCAAGGGGGTTTCGGTAAGAAGTTCCCTTGAGGTGGTTATCGCAGGATTTACTTCGGGTTTAAGGGGTTTAACCCGGGGTGGGTCTTGACATAGTGTCGGCTACCAAGCCCTTATGTGCACCATGTGCCCCGTTGTTGTACCCCTGCGTGCACCCCTAGTCCCGCTGCTGCACTCAAGTATGTACTTTCGGTGTCTCGTCACTTCTCGGCATAAGATCAATAAAATACTACATTTTAATGCTTGCTCTTGTAAAGAGCTAATGTCATGCCATTACACGTTCTATCACTTTCAAGCATGCCTAGCTACAACATAGTGTAAAAATACTTGTCATGCTTCACAAAACACTTGTCATGCTTCAATTATTGAAACAAACACGCCACCTAGAATGTTCTCTAAATGCCATATTAGCTAACAACATTACTACAAATATTTGCTATGATTACATGCCATGTTTATATGTAATGAAATAAACATGAGAAAATCACTTGGGAAAAACCATATTGTACTTCAAGATGTTGTGACATTAAGACTTTAAACTAAACTATGATAGGGCTAGAAATTGTTAGCAGTTACGAGCATGGCTACAACTTGATAAGGTCTATTCCACAAGCAACACAACGCACTCACAACACCCAACTTACAAAATAACTCTATCATGCTTTAGTTAAGCGTTGATCATTACCTCACCATGCTTCATATCATTAACGAAAAATACTTCTAATTATTTAACTTGTCATCATTTATATAAGTAGAGAAGACGTATGCTTACTTTTTAACGTTGTTCGCTATTTTAAACACATAAATATTTGAGCACTCTCTAATTAAATAGCGAAACTCGGGGACTTGTACCCATTAGCATGCACACTAAGAATGTATAAGTATGGATCCACTTCACCTACATTCTTAAAAGTCCGAGGACTACTCGACACATGTGGATCCACTCCACAAACTTCTTAAAGCCCGGGGACTACCCGGCAAATGTGGATCCACTCCATAGACTTCTTGACGCCCGGGGACTACCCATCATACGAGGATCCGCTTCACACATATTTTTAAAGCTCGGGGACTACTCGGCACATGTATACCCGCTCTTACAACATTTAAAACCCGGAGACACACCGAAAGACGAGCTTTTGCGTGTAGTTAATTAACAAAATTATCATTGTGAAAAATCACAATTTTGTAAAATGCTAGTATGCTATAAATGAAACGTGATTATCCCAATTATTATTCTTGGGCATCCTTTTGTCCATCTAGAGTTAATGACAAGAATAAAGATAATCCCCTAATGATTTCATTTTCCAACAAAAAGGTGAGAGATTTTTCACAAGTCACGCAACAACGCTATAAACAAATTGATTTAATTTCACAATTGACAGAATCAACGACGACAATTGAAATCATCTACATGGGAGAGCGACAATGTACTCCATCTACATAGGAGAGCAACAATTTGCCTCATCTACATGGGAGAGCGGAAATTTGCCTCATCTACATGAGAGAGCGACAACGTACCTCATCTACATAGGAGAACGATATTGTCATAACTTACAGATGGAAGAGACTAACGCTCTCTATCCGTTGTAAAAAGCCTTACTGTTACAAACTGATGTGTGATCTCTTTATCGTCGTAGGAAACTCATATCTTACATGGAAGAGACCAACACTCTCTATCCGCTGTAAGAAGCCTTACCGCCACAAAATGACATGTGATCTCTTTGTCCTCGTAGGAAGCCCATATCTTATATAGAAGAGACTAGCGCTCTCTATCCGCTGTAGGAAGCCATACAGCCGTAAAGGGACTGGCGAGAGTTTCGCCACTAACTGCAAGTAAAGGTCAGACCTTCTGATTGGATATTCTCCATATTACACTACTCAATTGCTTCGCACGGGTAGGTGATTTCCTTAAAGTATTTTGTAATTGTCATTCATCGTTTTAGTCATGTTAATAAAACATTGTTTCCTATCTCTTCCAAGACACTACCAGAATGGTAGGATTCACGTTTCGAGTCCTCATCTTTATTTATCAACTCTTATGATGGAGGAGTTCTAATATGTCTATCTTGTTGAGGATTAGTTGAAAACTTTTCTATTAAAGAGTTTATTACTCACTTTTCAATCATATTTTCTTATCTCAATCATCTAGTTTTTAGATCTACATAACAAAATCACTTCTACAAATTTTCAGAATCGAACTAAATCAAATTAATGACGATTAATTCAAATTTATCACACATGAGTTGTTCAAGTTTATAATCAGTAAATTATATTCATGAATGCTTTAATAATTTTTAATTTAGATGAAATTTTGTTAAGATTCTACTTACATATATATTTTTATAAACTAGAAGGTCAATACGTAGATATATGATCAAAAAGGGGTAAAACGAAAAAATTATTAATAAGATGTTCCATTAGAAATAGTCAAAGAACCCGTTGAAATTAGAGAAAGTGCATGGTGACGTTTTAAGCAAAGAACCCGTTGGAAACCTGAAATGCGTTTGTTCCTTCCTACTCAAATTTGGCTACAAGTTATACCAATCATGCTGTCGTGGGCACTTTTATCATATCGTCATCATAGTTTATAACAGCTTAAGATTACGACATTAATTACCCTACTTAGATGGTTAATCACCATATAATTATTATTATTATTTTTAAATTGAAAAAAGCATAAATGTGACAGCTTACACATCTCCAATTCGAGCCCGTGAGTCGTGGCGGTTGATTGCGCTTTTGGTGGGACCGAGTTTCCATCAACGGTCCTAATTGCACCGCAACTTGGCTCCTACGATCTCCACTGTCTACATGATTGACCCCATTCCGTAGATAAAGGCTCGCTTTGCACGTCCAAACGTAAACAATCTAACAAATTGGGGACCCGACACGCGCGCCTCACTTCTGTCCATACCCACGGTCGTGTGCCTCACGCGCTCTGGTTGAGTTGAGAGTTAGTAGTGTGTGACGTGGAGGTTAACAGAATAAACCGAAAAAGCGCGTGGTCGGTTCTTTTCCTTCTCCGACATCCTAAATTCGCTGGCTACGTGGCGTCTTTTTATTGGTTTATTTTCTTTAACTGTTTTACCATTTTTTAGGAGCGGATATTTTACCTGGGTATATACTGTTATCGTGTTTGATGCTGTGGTTAGGTTAGGGATGTTTGTGAATTTCCAAACTTACCCTGGAAATTGGAATTTTAATACGATTTTCAATGGTCATTTTATACAATTGTAATTTATCACTAAAATATTGGATTGTGATTCTACATTTACACTGATGCACGTCGTGAAGACTTTTGAGTTTTGAAATTCATTACTTGTGTTGAATCTTGTATATAATTGTAATTACCATATTTAATTGAGACAGTGCCATCAAACAATAATAAAAACGTCAAATTTGTCAATGGTTAACAATTGATCGAGGGGTTTTACTTTAACAATTGATAGAGGGATTTTACTTTGTAACAAACTAACAATTAACATCTCTTACCTTACCTTCATGTATGTTTGTATCGTGTTTAGAAATATGATTAAGGACATAATATATAATGCGTTATTCTGTTGTTAAATAAGTCATGAAAACACGTTACACTAGTTGAATAAAAGTTCAAAAACAATGAAGTGCATCATTATCTATTCTTAAAGAGAATGTAGTGTTAAATATGACTTCAATTATAATAACAATTTTGTGACTTGTAAAAGTTAAAGAGTACTAATGGACAGATTGGCATTTTCAATGTTGCCAATGCCAAACAAATCTTGGAATTCTTGTTGTGCTAAATACAAATTCAAGATTGTTCATAGTATGTGTTCTTGTTTTGGCTAATCATGTTTATTGACATGTGCTAAATATCATAGAAAAATGTACAATGCTTCCAAATGAGAAAAAAGAAAATCACAACATTATTATATCCTCAATTTCTTTTTCTTCTAAAATCAAACTCAAAGGGAAAAAAGAAGGAAAAGAAAAAGCCAACTTTACAAGAAGACCTTTGACCTTTGACAGCTCGAAAGAAAGGCAACAAAGAACAAGTTGACAAAAGTCAAATGTAAACCGTAGTTGAGTTCAGACCTGAGTTTTACCGCCTCCCCAGTTCGAGAATTTAAGGTCCCAGAGACTTGGGAACAAGACCATGTCTTTGTAAACTGTACTCGTAGATTCCACTAATACCCTCGAGATCCGAGGGCATTTCCGGAAGCACGGCCATGAATTGGCGTTTAATCTTTGTTAATTAAATTCCAAATAAGAACAATTTACGCTGAATAAATGGTTAAGAATTTAGAGACCCTCCCAAAAGAAAAAAAGACCATAGTCCAAGCAAGCAAGGTTGGATAGCAGTAAACAGAAGCAAATTAAGGAAGAACACAAAGAAGAAGAAAGGGGTGGCTTAAAGGGTTTAAGCTTCTCATTTCTCAAATAAAATTCATTTTATTCATTCCCATTTTTATTTTTTGTTTTGGGATTGGTTTGGAGCGAATAGACCAAGTAAAAGATTGGAGCTTTGGAAGGAAAGTTTGAAGGTTTGAAGGGTTTTGGGTGCTGAATTTGAATGGTTGGTATTGGAGTAGATCCAGAAGCAAAGCTTTGTCTCTGATCCGATCAGTTCTCGGCGACAATGGTATTTTTCTGTTATGATTTTTGTTGTGTTTTTGATTTGTTTGGGATTTTTGTTGTGTTTTTGATTTGTTTGGAGTTTTGGGTTGTATAAAAGTTTGTAACTTGTGTTTTCGTTGCAAGTTGATGATTTGATGGTTGCCAATGGTGTTTATGTTGTTTGGGGCGAAGCAGAAGAGTGCTGATTTGATCTTGTTTAGGACTAGAGTTGGTAGGCATGAGAGGGTATGACACAATGTGATTAGTAGTTTTGGATATTGGTTTGGGAGTTTCTGCTGGAATTTGACTCATGGGTTGAATGTTTCAGCTCTCATTTGCTGAAAATGTTATTGGTAATAAGGGGATAGTAGTTGGGCTGCAGATTCATGGCCACAGCCAAGTTTGTGATGGAATTGGAATTGGGTGTCCGTATTTTTGAACTTTTGCCGTTCATGCCATTGAGTTTTTGATTGAGTTTGAACTTGCAAAGTTTCAAGTCCACTGCTTATGCATTGCTGAACTTTTTAGCTTATTAAGTTTCACATTGTCAATTATTCTAGCCTATGATTGAGTTGATATAAACCTTGTATACCCCTTTCCCATCTGAGGGGTTTAAGGGCTCTTTGTGTTCATTAATGTCATGGGAAGTAAGATTTTTTATGCATTTCCTTATGATTGGGGATTCGGTTCATTTGTATTTGCTAGTGTGCATATTCTGATTCTTTTGCTTGATTCTGTAAAATTTCTTGGACTTGTCATCAGAAAGAGACTTTTAACTTTGTTATCGCCTGGGGCACAAATTCTTGGTCATCTTTAAATGTTCACTGAACGCTTTTAACTATGATAACTCATGCAATATATCTGCAAGTCTGCAACAAACAAAACAATACAATTTTATATGTTAACTGTTGAATTTTTTTGCTTGGTAGGCTGCTACTATAAGTCCTGTGGTTGGATCTCTTGTTTGGGTGGAGGATTCTGAAGAAGCGTGGCTAGATGGTGAAATCGTGGAGGTTAAAGGTGAAGAGATCAAGGTTCTATGCACTTCAGGAAAGACAGTAAGTGCATTTTTTATTACACCATTATGTTTTTGTGCATGCCAATCTCTATTAATCATGTTCTATGCTGAATAAGGTGCACAGTTATTTGCTTTGGGTCATCTTTGAGTTTGTATACTTAATATAACTTCTGATATTTATTCCTTACTTTTCCCAATCTCCTCATGTGAAATTGCAGGTTGTTGTTAAAACTTCCAATACCTATCCCAAAGATCCTGAAGCTCCACCATGTGGAGTGGATGATATGACAAAGTTAGCTTATTTGCATGAACCAGGAGTCCTCGATAATCTAAGATCAAGATATGATATAAACGAAATATATGTAAGTATGCATGAGACAAAAGGATTCTTCCATTCATATTTTTCCTGTATATAATCTATCTGGTTTGTGTATGACGTGCAGGCATGGTTTAGTTTCGTTTTTTGTTCTTTAATTATTACTGTGTGAAGGGTAATTGTCTAACATACTTAGTGGGCTTCCAGACTTACACAGGGAACATTTTGATTGCTGTGAATCCTTTCATGAGACTACCTCATCTTTATGATAGCCATATGATGCAACAATATAAAGGAGCAGCATTTGGTGAGTTGAGTCCACACCCCTTTGCTGTTGCTGATGCTGCATATAGGTATGTTGCCGTATCTCATTGTATAGTCTCTGTTTCTCTCTTCTTATACATTGATCTAAAATTCCATTCATTTGGTTACAGACTGATGATTAATGATGGAGTGAGTCAGGCAATATTGGTTAGTGGTGAGAGTGGGGCTGGTAAAACAGAAAGCACCAAATTGCTTATGCGCTATCTTGCTTACATGGGAGGGAGAGCTGTTGCTGAAGGGAGGACCGTTGAGCAGCAAGTCCTGGAGGTACAAAGATTTAGAACCTCAGTCTGTGTTGAAATCTTATAATGTGGAAGTCGAATATCTTGTTAGATTTTATGATATTCATTGGTTGACTAGTGTTTTCGTTATTATCTTGAAGTTTGTAAGGTGTTTTTTTGTTTTCAGTCCAATCCTGTTTTGGAAGCATTTGGTAATGCAAAAACTGTTAGAAACAACAACTCCAGGTGGGAAGATCTTTATTTAGAATGTTCCCTTTCCACACCCTAATTTTCTGTATGTTACATGTTAGATTTGGGATATACATTAACTTCGTGCTGTGATCTTTTTCGTTCTACAGTCGTTTCGGTAAGTTTGTGGAGATTCAGTTTGATCAGAGCGGGAGAATCTCTGGAGCTGCTATAAGAACATATTTGCTAGAAAGATCGCGTGTTTGTCAGGTCTCCAATCCTGAGAGAAATTATCATTGTTTCTACATGCTTTGTGCTGCTCCACCAGAGGTAATGAATTATAGCTTCATATGACTGGAGTACCTATACAGGATTCAGGAACCTTATGTGCTGCACATATGGTCCTAGTGCTTTTGTATCACTTTTTGAGTAGATTTTTTTTGTCAGTTAATTTGAGTCTGCTTTGAGAAGCGTTACTAAGTATCAGAATACTGAGTAGAGCTGAATGGCCTCTCTTGATTGAAAGTTCTAATTCTTATAAAAGAATTACACTCCATATGTTTCTGTTTCTTTTTTGTCATGACATGCACATTACAACCAAGGAGCAGTCTAGCATGGATTTTAGAATGTTAGAATTTTGATATTAGAATTTTCTGTACTGTATCCAACCAAATCTTTTAGACCATGAATGGATTATGGAAGCTATATGCTTATCTTATTTATGTGAGCCATTTGCATGTCAAATAACATTCTAGTGTTTTTTTCATCTCTCTCTCAAATCCAATCATGTCCATCTAGACGCAGCTAAACTTATTTTCAATGCTGCAGGGGCAATTATCATTGATATTCTTTGGTCTGTGTTCTTTGCAGGATTTTCAAAAGTACAAATTGGGACACCCAAGAACATTTCATTATTTAAATCAATCAGATTGCTATGAGCTGGATGGGGTTGATGACTCTGAAGAGTACAAAGCAACACGGAAAGCAATGGATATTGTTGGAATAAGTACTGATGAACAGGTATTTTTGTAGGGGCTTGCTTCAAATGATAGGAGAGACTTCATAAATAGCCTGAATGTTGATTCTGTTTTTTTTTCTCTACAATTAGGATGCAATATTTCGAGTTGTGGCAGCAGTTCTACATCTTGGAAACATTGAATTTGCAAAGGGAAAGGAAACAGACTCATCCACGCCAAAAGATGAAAAATCTTGGTTTCACCTGAAAACTGTTGCTGAGCTTCTAATGTAAAAATTCTATTTCATTGACCCATTAGGGTACGATGCTCTTAATTTAAGTTTGGCTTTCCATGTGCTTCATTAAGTAATGCAATCCTATTTTTAGGTGTGATGTGAAGGCATTGGAAGATTCTCTTTGCAAACGTGTAATTGTAACTCGTGATGAAACAATCACAAAGTGGCTGGATCCTGAAGCTGCAGCCGTCAGCAGAGATGCTTTGGCTAAAGTTGTGTACTCCAGGCTGTTTGATTGGTAAGTTTGTATATTGTGATAGCTTGATAGAACCTGTATTAGTGGGGACATTCCTTTATTCTCTACTTTCTTCAATTCAGAACATTAGTTCAAGTTATGTATTTTCTTTCGTTTTCATTTTAATCTCTCTCTCTCTCATGCAGGCTTGTAGACAAGATTAACAATTCAATTGGGCAAGACCCCAACTCAAAGGTTTTAATTGGTGTTCTGGACATTTACGGATTTGAGAGTTTCAAGACGAACAGGTGCTAAATCAGTATGCCTTTTGTTTTCATCGTTCATGAATTTTGTACTGTCATCCCTCACTCCAGTAAAAGCAAGTTCTTTAGATCTGAAATAGTTGAGTCATCCCTTTTATCTCCCATCAGTTGTTCGAAGTCACTAAAAAAATGTCATTTTTCATGGTTATACTGGTCCAATGAGCTCTAGTGAACACTGTCATCTTCCACTTTCTTTGTGCTAGCATGGGTTGACTGGAAAGTTACAGTATGAGATCAAGATCTGGGCCTTACTGTCTGTGAAGTTCTAAGATGCATAGTATAGTTTGCTTGACATATGAGTTTCAGAGTGTGACCCCAACTTAAAATGTTGCTTCTGGGTTCTTTTTTGATGTAGTTTTGAGCAGTTCTGTATCAATTTGACCAATGAGAAGCTTCAGCAGCATTTCAATCAGGTTTGAATTGAAAGGCTTTCTATGTTCTCTAGTATTGCCGGAATATCGTCAGTATGTCTATATCGGTTTTATGTTTTGTTTGGCAGCACGTTTTTAAAATGGAGCAAGAAGAATATACAAAAGAAGAAATTGATTGGAGTTACATTGATTTTGTTGACAATCAAGATATCCTAGATCTAATTGAAAAGGTTTGTACTCTCTGATGTGCAAAGAGTTCTGAATAAAGTTTACCATTTTCAGTGTTCAAGGTATTCTGTTTTCATTTGTCACTGTTTAACAGCTCACATGACTCAACAAAAGAAAATGTTGCTTTTTTGCTAAAGTGAAAGTTGAGTGAATATACTGCTGTAAAGTTATGTATATTTTATCAGTGATTATATTTAATAAAGTTATTACTTATATGTTTTGATATCTGATTTCAGAAACCTGGTGGCATAATTGCTCTTCTAGATGAAGCTTGGTAAGTGTAGTAATTCAGACCTTTCATAACACGTGAAAATCAATGACCTACCAGTGGTAGATTGATATATTCTCCGGTGAGGTAACTGAGACTTGTCTTTTGTAGTATGTTTCCAAGATCAACTCATGAAACATTTGCCCAAAAGTTGTATCAGACATTCAAGAACCATCAACGCTTCAGTAAACCAAAATTGTCACGGACTGACTTCACAATTGGCCATTATGCTGGTGATGTAAGTATGCTTTGTTTGCCCAAGTCTTATGGATACATTTAGTTTAGTTTGTTGTATGCTGTACTCAGAGTTAGACCCAATGAGTAATAAGGTTTGAATTTTCAGGTCACTTATCAAACAGAATTATTTCTGGACAAGAACAAGGACTATGTGGTTGCCGAACATCAGGCACTTTTGTGTGCTTCCACATGTTCCTTTGTCTCAGGCTTGTTTTCGTCTTTAGTTGAGGATTCAGCCAAGTCGTCAAAGTTCTCCTCTATCGGTTCTCGGTTCAAGGTCTGATTTTTTTAATATTCTTTGAAGATTATATAATTTGTTTACATCTTTACTTGTGTTGGTTATGATACCTCTTCTGTATTTTATGCAGCTACAATTGCAACAATTGCTTGAAACTCTCAGCCACACAGAGCCACATTATATTCGCTGTGTAAAACCCAATAATGTTCTTAAACCTGCAATCTTTGAGAACAAGAATGTTTTACAACAACTACGGTGTGGGGTAAGAGGGTGTTATGTTCAGATTACTTTCTTTCTCTTGTTCATTTTCCCATCATGTTGAAATTTCCTTTACGTATGATCTTAATTCAGGGTGTCATGGAGGCAATCAGGATAAGTTGTGCTGGATATCCTACTAGAAAACCGTTTGCTGAATTTGTTGACCGATTTGGCCTTCTTGCACCTGAAGTTTTGGATGGAAGGTGCTCTCTCTCTCTCTCTCTCTCTCTCTATCTGCTGGACTTTGTTATGCGTTGCTGTAGTGTATATCATTGGAGGTGCTCACTTCTTTTCTTCCACTTATGCTATTCCGTTGTAGCACTGATGAGGTCAATGCTTGCAAAAGACTTTTAGAGAAGGTGGCCTTAGAAGGATATCAGGTAATGGTTTCTTGATGATAATTTCAGTCCTTTTTCAGTTTACAATTCATTAACAGTGTGCAATATGTCTATACATCACAATTAACATGGATGCTGGATAAAACATTCTCACAGTTTTCATCTTTCAATTGAGTTTTTGCTAGAGTTCAGTGCAAATTATGTCCAATCTTTTAGCTTTTAATGTCTTACTCTGCCTAGAAATGTATGTGTCACTAACACCTTTGGCATAAGGAAGGCTGGCTGCTAGGTTTGGCCACCAGTTGGTTGTTGTCAGGTCACACATTCACCTCCAACAAGCATTATTTTTCTTATGCTGGGTTCAACTCGAAAACCAATTGGCGATGGAGAGAGTAGCCCAAACCCACCCCATTTTCCGGATGTGGGATAGATATATCAACAAGCCCCCGCACGTGTGGTGACCCCTCAAGCCTAACACTTGAACATTAGGGATGACGTGGAGTACATGTGGCCAGTAACGCTAACACACGTAGACGTGGGTAACCCGTTCTGATACCATGATAAAGTAGTATGAGGTTCAACTCCAAAACCAATTGGCGATAGAGAGAGTAGCCCAAACCCACCCTATTTTCCGGATGTGGGATAGATATATCAACAAGCCCCCGCACGTGTGGTGACCCCTCAAGCCTAACACTTGAACATTAGGGATGACGTGGAGTGCATGTGGCCAGTAACGCTAACACACGTAGACGTGGGTAACTCGTTCTGATACCATGATAAAGTAGTATGAGGTTCAACTCCAAAACCAATTGGCGATGGAGAGGGTAGCCCAAACCCTTATAAACCCACAGACAAGACCCCATTTTCCTGATGTGGGATAGATATCTCAACAGACACCAACACATAAAGATTTGTCAAATTGCGAACAAGTTGGTCATCTATATGGCTTGTACGATGAATCGATGATGGACCAAAAAACACTGGTTGCATTTGGAGTCATTGCCAGTGATCATAATTCCATCTTGGTAACAGGAGGGCTAAAATATAGGTCTGCATATAAGGAGATCTTTTGTTATTCCGATTTACAAATATCATTAACCACATAATTTAGCCAGCAGCGGTCTTTAGTTAAGATAAGTTTGATACTTGATTGCACATCCCATGCATCATTTGTGTTTCAGTTTTTGAATTGATCTTAACTTATTCATGTATTCAGATTGGTAAAACGAAGGTCTTTCTTAGAGCTGGGCAGATGGCAGAACTGGATACTCGTAGAATTGAGGTCTTAGGTCGATCTGCTAGTATTATTCAAAGGAAGGTTCGTTCTTATTTGGCTCGAAGAAGTTATGCCAAACTTCGTCTATCTGCAATACGCATTCAGTCGGCTTTGAGAGGTAAGGTTTCTAAAGATTACAGATGTACGCTATATCCTGGTGCTTCTCTCTACTGAGACCCTGAGATTCACACATCCACTTGATTGTATCAATTGTAGGACAACTTGCTCGACATGTTTACGAGGGTTTGCGGAGAGAGGCTTCCTGCCTGATGATCCAAAGGCATCTGCGCATGTATCTTGCTAGGAAAGCTTACCAAGATTTATATTTCTGTGCTGTATCTATTCAGACAGGCATCCGAGGGTTGTCTGCTCGTAATGAGCTACGCTTCAGAAGGCAGACTAAAGCAGCAATTATCATCCAGGTATACTAATTCATTTAGACAGATCATTGGATGTTTTCTTCCTGGCCAATTTGACCTTTTATTTGAAATGGAAATGCCAATTTTGAACTTGAAACGTCTGTCAACAGTTCTTTAGTAACCAAATCATGCCCTTCAATATCACAATTTTTGGTTTCATGTAAACTTTCCTGAAGAGAATTCAAAATATTTTGGTAACTGCAGAGCCACACTCGCAAATTGTTGGCACGTTTGTATTATAAAAGAACAAAGAAAGCAGCAGTCACCACACAGTGTGCTTGGAGGGGAAGAGTTGCTCGTTTAGAACTACGAAAACTTAAGATGGTAAGAATTTGTCCATTAAGTTTATTTTCTTGGCTTTTCTTATGCTAGAGCTCTGCTCAACGTGTTACCTACTCCAAAAGGATTTTGATAATGCCTTGTTTTGTTTCATCTCTTATGTGGTATTTCAAGAAGCAGACAGTCTGTCAACTTTTTATTTTCGACGACTTAACTTCAGTGATCTCATTACTTTATTGTGTATTATACAGGCTGCAAGGGAGACAGGAGCCCTCCAAGCTGCCAAAAATAAATTGGAAAAGCAAGTTGAAGAATTGACTTGGAGATTGCAACTGGAGAAGCGCATGAGGGTATGCATGGCTATGAATTTACTGCAAGTTGTGATACTAGAAATGTGACTACTCAGAAATGCTCTTACTTTATCCTTAATTATTACTAATTTTCTTGATTTAACTATGAATGTTGTGAATGTTGCAATTTATCTGTTAATAAACATTTAGTGTTAGTGAAGAGTGAAGTGGAAATACCTTATCCTTTTGAGCTTCCATTGTCTGTGTCACTTCATGGAGATATATCAAATTATTTATTAAAAGATGAAAAGACTAGGCACTGCTAGGAGGTGGTTTCACTGGACCCAATGGAGCCATAGGCATCTTTTGATCACCATACTTCTAGGGCACAACTAATCGGCTAATGGTTTTGTTGCCACCCTGTGTGTGTGGTCATGAATATTATATCTGGCTTGATAATATTATATCTGTGTGTGTGGACAATGGCTAAATTTTCTGTCGTTATCTATGATGTTTTCCTTTTCTAATATTTGCTGCTGTTAGGCCGACTTGGAAGAAGCTAAAACACAAGAAAATGAGAAACTGAAATCTGCTTTGCAAGAGATGCAAGTTCAATATAAAGAAACTAAGTTGATGTTTGAGAAGGAACGTGAGGCTGTGAGAAGAGCAGAAGAAAAAGTTCCAATAATACAGGAAGTTCCAGTTGTTGACCATGCCATGATGGAGAAGCTAACAAATGAAAATGAGAAGCTCAAGGTAATGTGGCCAGAAGCTTAGAATGTACAATTTGCTGAAGAGTATTATAATTTTTTACTAAATGTGATGGTCAAACGAGATAATACAGTTCGTTCAGGGAAATGTACTTGTGCGTTTCTGTTTTTGCTGATGTGATTTAATTTCAATTCCCTATTTGCTGAGGTGGTGCTCTTCTGATATATCTGCAGGCTTTGGTGAACTCACTTGAACAGAAAATTGATGAAACAGAGAAAAAGTATGAAGAGGCAAGCAAAATTAGTGAAGAAAGATTGAAGCAAGCTTTGGATGCAGAATCAAAAATAGTTCAGTTAAAGACTACCATGCAAAGGTTCTTCTAGTAACCTTGGTTTCTGTGATTGATTAGGCAGACACTTGGACTGATTTATATTGGAACATAATTAGGCGTTTTGTTACACATTTGCATTAAATTGCTAATAGTCATGTATTTTGTGTTCTCTGTGTCTCCTTTTCCTTTCCCTCTTTGTCTCATAGTGATTGACATTACTTTAAATTGTAGGATTCAAGAAAAATTTTCTGACATTGAATCTGAAAACGAAGCTCTACGACTGCAATCATCGCAAAGTACGCCTGTTAAAAGGGCATCAGAGCATACACGTATACCACATATTCCATCAACTCCAGATACTCAGGTTCTCCCTCCCTCCCTCTTCCCCCCTCTCTCTCTCTCATTCTTGACATTTATTTATATATTTTTGTTTCAGAGGTTTGAAAATGGGCACCACACTGGTGAAGATGGAGCCAATGTAAATTTCCTCTACCTCTCTTAATTTCTATCAATATTCTTTTAGCTTTTTGTATTTTCTGGCAGTTGAACAAGTTGCCTTTACAGGAATTACAAGGTGCAACACCTGTGAAGAAGTTCGGCACAGAAGCTGATAGCAAGTTGAGGAGATCTGTTGTTGAACGGCAACATGTATGTTCTTAGTAACAAGAATATTTTCATCCGCACTTTCCCCTCCCGCCTTCTTTTTTCGTTTGTCTTTCATTTTTTCTTGTCAGAGGTTAAAGTTCCACTAATGCATATTCATATCTTGTCTTTCGCTAGACAGAACACCTGAGTGCTTTCTGAGCACTGGCTGTGCCTTTCTCCTTTACTCTTCATCTTTCTTAGTAAGTCCCCTTCATTTAACGCAATGACTTTGGTACTTTTTCCGCAGGAGAGTGTTGATGCCCTTATCAACTGTGTTGTGAAGAACATAGGATTCAGTCAGGGAAAGCCTGTTGCAGCTTTTACAATCTACAAATGTCTTCTCCAATGGAAATCTTTTGAAGCTGAAAGAACTAGTGTCTTTGATCGTCTCATCCAGATGATTGGTTCAGAAATTGAGGTACCTGAGTTAATCTGTGTTATTATATTGGAAGTGAAATCTGAACTAAAATGTGATATTTGGATCAATGTTCTTGATTTGTACTTCTGATTTAAAAGTAAAGAGTAAGTGTGCGTAAACTGTGCCATTTGTCCTTGTTGATTTCAGAACCAAGACAACAATGATCACATGGCTTACTGGTTATCAAATACTTCTGCATTATTATTCTTGCTCCAACGAAGTCTGAAGGGTCCCGGTACAACTTCACAGCGGAAACCACCTGCTCCAACATCTCTCTTTGGGAGGATGACCATGGTATCAAAAAGAATTCAACATATTATTTATCTTTTTTTTTCTGTTCTTTTTAACTCTTGATATTTGTCAAACTTATCACAGATCTCCCTGTAGTCCTTAATATGGTTATCTAATTTTAGGGTTTTCGCTCATCCCCTTCTTCTGCAAATCTCCCTGCACCTGCGCTTGATGTAGTACGCCAAGTGGAGGCTAAGTATCCGGCATTACTTTTTAAGCAGCAGCTTACAGCTTATGTGGAGAAAATATATGGCATACTTCGAGACAACTTGAAAAAGGAGCTATCATTGTTGCTTTCTTTGTGTATCCAGGTATACTGAATTTTATATATATATATCTCTTTATCTGATTGGGACTAAGGCCTTAATCCTGCCAAAGGGGATGTGGCTGTGATACTATCTTCTAATACAAATTCATTTGAATGAACTATGTGATTGTTGACAGTTGAAGCTCTTTCCTTTATTTTTTGTAATCATAGTTGTCTGCCTATTTAAGTTCCTTTGTCCTACCCTTTGTTTTCTTTTGGCTTATTCATGTTGATTTTTGTTTTCTGTGCTACATTGATGGTCCAGGCACCAAGAACAGCAAAGGGCGTACTAAGATCTGGGAAGTCCTTTGGTAAAGATGCTCCTGCCAGTCACTGGCAGAGCATTATTGATACCCTCAGCACATTCCTTAGCACCTTGAAAGAAAATTTTGTAAGATATTTATAATACTTCTGTTTGACTGTACCTTGTCAACTGTGGATAATGCCACTATCTCAATTTCGTCTTATTTTATTTCTTTGGCTTGAATGATAAAAGTGATTGTGGTTTTGGGGTTTCAGGTGCCTCCTATTCTTGTCAAGGAGATCTACACTCAGACATTCTCATATATTAATGTTCAACTCTTTAATAGGTAGTTACTTGTCTGTTTGTTATTGTCACTTATGCTGAAATATTGTTCAACTATACCGATCATACTTTACTTTTGCAGTCTTCTTCTGCGCCGTGAATGCTGTACATTCAGCAATGGGGAGTATGTGAAATCTGGATTGGCCGAGTTGGAGCTATGGTGTTGCCAGGCCAAAGAAGAGGTCTTTTTTCCTTTTCTCTTAAGAATAAGCACTGATCCTTAGTGTTTTTCTGACTTCATGGCATCTCTTTGGATTGCAGTATGCAGGCACATCTTGGGATGAACTTAAGCACATAAGACAAGCTGTCGGTTTCCTGGTATGATTTTTTTTGTTAATATATACGTGTCTTTCCCTTTCAAGAAAAAAAAAGTGTCTTAAATGAGGTCAATTTAGTTATTTGAGATCTGATATACAAATTAGCTAATGCTGTCCTTGTTTCTCATGGACGACACAGCAATCTGTCAGTTTTGGCTGCTTGTTTATTAGTTTAAAGAATGTAGCATAAATGTCATTCACTTATACACTTGCAGTGGAATGTTAATCCTGTATCTAGTAGTGTTTTAATGACCATTATTTGGGGTCCTTCTGTCTGTCTCTCTGACACTCGCTATACCCAAGTATAAATTTATTGCTATAAAGCTTGGTTGATAATAATTTCGTTGATAACAGGTCATTCATCAGAAGTACAGGATTTCTTATGATGAAATTACAAATGATCTGTGTCCTGTGAGTCTTTGTCTCTCCTTCTCCAGCTTATTCTCCATATTTCTCTTACCTCCGTTTTTCTCACACATATTTGATGCCTTGACTTGTTTTCCAGATCCTGAGTGTTCAGCAACTTTATAGAATATGCACTCTTTACTTTGATGACAACTATAATACCCGAAGTGTGTCTTCAGATGTAAGTTTGTTTATAGATTATGATGATACCTCCCTAGTTGCAGCCATTGGATGCATATAAAAGTGAATCCGGGTCTTACCAGTGGTTGCTTTTATCATGTTACAGGTAATATCGAGTATGAGAGTACTCATGACTGAGGACTCGAACAATGCTGTCAGCAACTCATTTTTGTTGGATGATAACTCTAGGTGGGGATCTCTTCCATCATTAATATGATCTCGCTGATAGACTTGCTATATGTTTTTATGTAAATGATTTTTTCATCCCAATTTAAGTTGCTGGTTATTAAAACATGTTTCTTTATACAGCATCCCTTTCTCGGTTGATGACCTCTCTACTTCCCTTCAAGAGAAAGATTTCACTGATGTTAAGCCGGCAGATGAACTTCTTGAGAATTCCGCCTTCGAATTTTTACACGAGTAAGGGGCTAAGGAAGCAGCTCAAGCATGATTTTTTTTCTTTTCACAAGTTAGGTGGTAGATCAAATTATATTGCATTTGTTGTTGTAAATCTTCTTTTTTTCTTTTTAAAGCCGTTTTATATCCATGCCCCTTCTGTTTATTCTTTCATTGTGGATTTAAAATTGTAGTCCTCATCATTATAGGGGCATCAATACGTAGAGGTGGGTGTGTATTTTTTTTCACTATCTTGTCTTGTCTGCCTTTCTGCGCAGCAAGATACAGGAAGTCCAGTTGACGAATGTCATGTGGTAGCGAGCTATTGCTCTCCACCAGTTTTCATTGTACAAAAGAAGTATATATACAGCATAAATATATAAATTTTTGATGTTTTGGCCTCAGTGTTTCTGTAGTACTAGCATCTTGAACCTCACGTTAATTTGTTTTTTTTGTTTTTATAAAATTCTTTTGCAATTAATATTTTAATATTTGTTTTATTTAATAATATTTGAAGTTTTTTTCATTCAAATTTCTATCTCTACTTTTTTCTCTTGAATTTGATTCTCAGATTGAAAGTCAATTATTATTTTACACATGGTTACTGAAACATTTAACATTGAAATTGTAATTAATTGAGGGTATTTAGGTTGTTTAAAAATTTAATCATTCCTAGAATCATTTTAACTTTATTAATATAGATGAAATCTCATTGCAATTGCTGAAAAAGATTGTCAAGAAATGATAAATCACTACTCAAGCTCTTTACCCTTTTTGCGAAAGCTCTTTACCCAATTTTGGGATCCCTTTTGTTAGTATGCCTAGGAGGCTAGGGTTTGACCCTAAATCTAATGTAGCATGTAGGCTCCTTACAAATGCGAATTAGGGCTTGCAATGTAGTGTTTACATAAGTGAATTTTGAAATTGCCGCAATGTCAATTGTAACTTAAAAAAGTGTTCTGCGAGTTGAGCGTGTAAACACTTCAATGTTCATCCTGCAAGCCATCAATCATGGTGACAACATATGATCAATGCATTTGAGAAAGGAGGGTTTGTGACTAGAATGTTGTGTAACATGAGAAATGTGAATACCACATGAGGAAGGCTATTCGACCAAATTACAGCAGGATTGTGGCATTTCAGAATGGCTCAATGACAAAACTATAGAAATGATGAAGAAAGTTAGTGATGTTCCAGAATCCAAGAGGGCTATTATTTGATCAGTGTACACTAAGATATCCCACATCTGAAAGTGACATAAAATATAACATATATGTGGCATTTTATAGATAAAATCCAACACTTTAAAACTAGTTAAGTTGTGACAATATCGGTACAAGGATGATCCACGAGCCACGATTGTCGCTCGCGCTTTGACATACACTCTTAAGTAAGCAATGCAAAACTAGACATTCATAGTATGCGATGGTGGAAACCCTATTCAGGTCGATCATAGTCGTCTGGAACATCGCTATCATCATCATCATCATCCTCATTCTCATTCTCCAGTTCCTTCCGCCAAATTCTATGTGCAACAAGTTGATAAACTACTAAAACTAGATATTATGTAGTGAGATAGATCATGCTGCTATAAATTCGGGCAATATTGACTCGTTAAACAATAATTGAATGAGGACATCTATAGTACAGTTGAAAATCAAAGCAAAATTGATTTTGGAGTATGAACAGAAATTCTTATTGCCTTAGCCATGATGATTTCACATGGGACAGTTCAAGTTCCTTCACATATTTCACAAGGAGCTTCACCATTCCCTTCTCAACCACAAGAAAATCCCAGATCCCTCATTACTGTCTGGACCAAAACTATAAAATTTTAGGACCCCTACTGGACCACCCTTTGAGGTTAACCCCTAAATTTCAAACCAGTACAACTGTACTCCAGAATTGTTCATCATCAACTTCATACAGCTTGCCGAATTAGTCTCATTGCAAACTGGGATTGGACCCTATCCACATATATGTCACAATTGATCCATGTGGTATTCCTGAATGTTCACCTGGCCTAACCAATTGCAACACTGTGTTATTGGTCCATGGTAACTGCTTAAGGTCCCCTCAAAACTTGTTCATCTAATCTCTCCTCTTGCCATTTGGAAATTAGACAAAAACCACATCATGTTAAGCATGCAGCAAATGACATCTGGTAATGTTGGGTCCATATCTCAGGCTGCTACATCCAATTTTAACTATATTTAGGCCAAGAATTATATTCCATAGCACAAAAATATCTTCTCATATAAGAATAATACTAGTCTGCTGTTGTGTCATCAACGAGTAGCAACTTTAGGCTCCAGAGACATGATTTGGACATGAAATGCGTGTTCTGATAGCGTAAGGTAGTCTTTTTGAGGTTTCTATGAACATTATGCAGCAGTCTTGCTAGCTGAAAGCTTAGATGTGAGGCTCTTTCATGGCTTACCGGAAAATTCAACCGGCGTTGTTGACTATGCTTGCTCTCCCTCACTAACCTGACAGTGATCTCTATTATTATGGCTACTGCATAACAAACAAATTATAAGTAAAACTCACTTTCTCAATCATTGAGCAGAAACTGGCCTCATTTTGCAGTATACACACCTAAACCTTAATCTGTCTCCAAATTTGATTAGAGCCTTTGACCCAATAGGTAACACAAATTCATGCTTTGAATCAAACAAACAGGAAAAACTAGGTAGCCACTGTGATCGATCATTGTCATGACATTCGCAATCATGTATAATATACCCTAAATTTGTCTTACTAGGGGATGAAGATGATGGGGAGGGGGATTTAGTAGGAGTCCAAGTAAGTCACTCTCATTATCACATATGGCACATCAAGTGCATCCAAGTCATAGATCTTGAGATCATCCCTCTGATACGATCTTATCATATTTGTCTCAAATTTGAATCAGACATGTATCAGAGTTTGTGGATATGATGATTCAAACTGTTTTCGATCGAAGTTCCTATCATGTAAAGTACCAGAGAAAGAGCAAAGATCAAGCATTCCACCTATATTTCAAATTAGTACTATTGCCCTAATATATGGTGGTCTCTAAAACCCCAGCCATTGGAGATTTGTGAAGTAGAGTACTTCATTGGAGATTTATATCGATCTTGTACGATTACGTGTAAATTCGAATCAAATAGAGAACTTCACTTTCACTAGAAGTGTTAGATCGACTTTTGCCGTATATATACTCGGTGAAAGAAAACTTCATACTTGTTTCTTGCTGTTATACAAGTAAATGGCTCCGATTACTTATTACCACGATCGATAAGCTACTGCAGACTGACTCGAATCATGTTCCGGCATCTACTACTCTATTAGTATAGTGATATAGTAAAGAAAAATGGATTGTCCTAGCTACCTGCATCGCACAACACAACAAACTAAGAGAAGAGAAAACAGAAAATCCAAAAATGTATTGATTGGTTTCAGTCAATGCTGTTGTAATTCTATATCTTAGTATAATGAACAATCATATGGAGATTATAGTTGGTCAAGAAAATCAAAGATTATAGGTGTGAGACGGGCAGGATTATGATGATCATGTATCTGTTGCACATGATAGTTTGGTAAATGGAGTTTCAGCAGGCCAATTAAAATTTGATTTGACTAATTTCTCACTAACGGTCTAATTGAGTTCTTAATTAATATTCTTAAGGGTGGTAGTATAATCGGCTGTTCCATGTGGTTTCATGTGTTTTCAAGAATCCAGATCTCTCTCTAGTCAAACCTCCATCACCATTAAGCAATGCTAATCCATCGATTAATCGCTCTTATCGTTAAGGGTCACGTTCTTGTTACCTCTCTGGTAATAACCTGGCTTGGCTCTGCTGATCATGTTCTTAATCAATTAACTAATCACAAGTCCTAAGCTAGTTGAGAAATAAGTAATGTTGTTGGCTATGATATATAAGCTTGCAGTTAATGTAGTTACGAAGTTAGTTGATTAACATGAAATCTTAATAAACTAATGGAAGCCAGTGAACTTAAAACGATCCCTTTCAAATCGGTCAGGACCAGGCCAGATATATATAAATTCAAATGCAGACGATTGCCGGCTTCGTGATCTTCTTCTTGTTTGGATGATTTTGAAAGGTACTCGAACAGAGGTGGACTTTTGCCCTTGCCGACTTCTTCATGAGAATCAATTTGCATAATTTAGAATTAATTTGGGTTTTTAATTGTAAAATATTGTAAATTTTCTTTGGAAAAAAAAGAAGATAGAAGATGAAATTGGAAACCCTAGCTAGGTTCTTCCAGTTCTCTTTTATCTGAATCAGTCTTCGTTTTCGATTATGGACGACGATATTTACACCTGGTTCTTCATCAAGAATAATTGAGAGGAAATTAAAAAGAGTATTAGTTGCATTTGAAAATAGGGGTATTTGATGTTACACCCAATTTAGTAGACACATTTTAAATTACACCTACTTTTAAGATTGTTTTAAAATACACCCAAATTTATTAATTAAGTTTGTTTAAATAAAATAAACCTATTATTTAGGATAAATAATAAAACATTTTTTCTAGAATTACAGAAGTTGTCATTATCTCTAATCGTTAATAAAATGATATCTCATGAATATATGAACCCTAAAGCCTAAACCCTAAACCCTAACCCCTAAACCCTAAACCCTAAAACCGTACACCCCAACCCCTAAACCCTAACCTAAAACCCTATACCCAAAATTCAATTTGTCTATTTGTAACCTAACTTAAAGGTTATAAACAAAATGCATGGTTGATACCTACATTATAAGCATAAATTAAAATGTAGAAAACAAAATTAAAATCAGAATGACAAAACCGTAAGGAGAAAAATTGTGACAAATTTTAGTTTAAAAATAAAACCTATGAAACATATTAAATAATTTGAATTGGGTGTAAATTAAAATGAAATATATGAATAGCTTTATCTTAAAAGAGTCTTCATTTTTTTAGATTTTCTCAAATTTCCTCTTGAAAATATTAATAAAGAAACGGTTGACTTTTGGAAAAACGCAATTGGACCATCTTCTTCGGTATTTTTTAAGAGTTGACTTTCTAATTAAGGAAACTAGTCAATTCTCTCTTCGTGATCATGATCTTCTTCGGTATTTTTTAAGAGTTGACTTTCTAATTAAGGAAACTAGTCAATTCTCTCTTCGTGATCATGATCTGCTCTGGCCAGTCTTCTTGGGAAATAGACCAACTTGTTACTTAGAATACATTATAGGAGAAAAGCCATGTTCGATTCCAATTAAGGAGAAAAGCCGTTTTAGTTATACAAACATTTTAGTGCATACAGTGCGTTGCATGATCTGAAATTCTAATTTGACCAAAACAAAATTTACATTTTATTTCAAGTTATGTTGTACTTCTCATGACTGTATATATGTTAGTTTTACCTCATATAATAATTAAGCATGCATTAGTCAAATCCTATATATATGAGAATAACCACAATGAATGAATGCTAGTGATTCTATCCTACTTGTAACAGCTCTAGAGTAGGTGGAGGATGATTAATTTGTCGGGAGGTGAGTCGAGTTCTTGATGATTGTAAAGACTATATCAAAGCTTTTCAATCAATTAGAATTTAACACATGCATGAACCTGAAACAAATGGTGTAGCTGATAGATTAGTGTATCTAGCTAGTTTAGAGTACTTGATGATGTTTGGTCATATGAGACTTCTGCTATTATTCAGAGCGTTATTTACAATGATCTTAGTTTCTGTTGTAGCACAAGTTTCAGATATTACGTCCTTCCTTAATTTTGATATTAATATAAATAATAGAATCTGGTTGGGTTCCAATTTCTTAAAAAAGACAATTAATATATATAGGAAGTATGAACCATAATGTGGGAAGGATAATTACTTAATTAATTATTTACTTGAATAATTAGAAGAAGAGACAAAAAAACCATTTGCTATAGTGAGCTTCGTGTGGATGACCTAGAGAACACCTTCAAACACAGCGCATTACAAATTACCACATGTTCGCCGCTTGTTCTATATACTAATCGAATCGATCAAACACTAGCTCTAGCTCACTCACTCACTCACTCACTCACTCACACTGACTCTTAATTGGGAGACTAAATCTAATTGTGCATTTTGAGGCCGGGTTTGTGGTATAACAATAGAAGGGGCGGCACCTAGAATCAAGAGAATTCCAAATTGAAAATTCCCATCAATTTTTGTTTTTGAATAAATTATCGGTGGAGCTGTTTTTAAGTCTTCATTAATGAAACTGTTAAATACAAAGGGAGAGAAATATAAAGCTTAAACCCTTGATTACAAATAACATAAATAATATCGAGAATCTTAACAACGTATCTGTATTCTAACAAGCATCAACTAACAAAGAGTACTACACTAAAAGCCGGCCACTCTATTTGCTTTATTACATCGGTGACATAATGAAAAGATCAGTTGATATGTAACATGTTCACATATCATAATATCCAATAATGCAACTTTCCTACTATGTTGCCGCCAGAAAGTAAACTTGACGACACTCAATTTTATCTTACCATTATGAGATTACGACCATTTGACGAGACCACTATATATTTTGAGCAGTGTGATCCATAGTTTAGGGCATAATTCTAATATTATTAAATCCTTCACTACCAGAACAACTACTTTAGCCGACGAAATTTTTTCGTCGGCAAAGTAAATGACGAAAAAATTTTGTCAACTAACAAGTCGTCGAAAAAAAGCCGTCGGCCAAGACTTTAGCCGATGAAATTATTGTTCATCGTCGGTTAAAGTCATTTATTTAGCCGACAAAGAAATTTTTCGTCGCTTAAAGTCTGGACTTTAGGCGGAAAATTTTTGGACCTTAGCCGACGAAATTTTATTAAATTTCGTCGGCTAAAGTTATTTATTTTAATTTTTTTAATTAACTTTAGCCGTCAAATTTTATTAAAATTCGTCAGCTATAGTTATTTATTTTATTTCTTTAACTTTAGCCGACGAATTTTATTTAAAATTCGTCTGGTATAGTTAGTTATTTTTTTTTTATTTCTTGTATTTTTGATTAATTTTTTTTTCTGCCGGTGGTGAAGGAGGAGAAGAAGAGGAGGAGGAGGATAAGAGGAGGAGAAGGTGGAGGCCGAGAAGGAGGAGAAGGAGAAGGCCGAGAAAGAAGAGAAGGAGGAGGCCGAGAAATAGAGGAGGCCGAGAAATAGAGGAGGAGAAGGAGAAGGCTAGGAGAGGGAGAAGGAGAGGAGGAGGAGAAGACTTGGAGAGGGAGAGGGAGAAGGAGGATGAGGAGTTGCCAACGGAGGAGGAAGAAGAGAGATGAAGATGAGGAGGAAGAGAAGAATGAAAAATATAGAAAAAATTCAAAATTTTCGGCGGGAAATTTTGAAAATTTTGAACTTTAACTGATGAAATACCCTAATTTCGTCAGATAAAGTTCAAAATTTTCAAAATCTCTGCCGAAAATTTTGAATTATCTTTAGCCGACGAATTTAAATAAATTTCGTCAACTATAGTTATTTATTTATTTATTTTATTTATTTAACTTTAAACGACGTATTACCCTAATTTTTCAGCTATAGTTATTTATTTATTTAACTTTAGCAGACGAATTATCCTAATTTCGTCGGCTAAAATCCTAAACCCTATACGTAGAAGCTTCAAACGAAAAAATGTCGTTAAATAAAATATGACCGGAATGGTGAAATACGTCTACGGTTGAAAAATCACGTAATTCCAGTAAAGTCTTGGTGCTGATAGTTGCGGTCAATGAAATTTTTCATTCTTTCTCCTTAGAGGTAGCTCGATCTATCTCCGGTGGTTATTTTTCATAAATTTTTTATAACACCGGTTGTGTCTCGTTGATTTGAAACTATTTTCAGTTGAAGGTCCGGGCAAAATACGTAATTTAGATGGTCAAATGACCGTTTCCATGCGTTAAGGGTTTGACTTACGGGATTAACCGTAAGGATCGAGCCCTTAACGCTGTCGGATCAAGTTGAATTTTTTTCTATGTACATATTTTGACATAATGATCATATCAGATGGTAGGTTTTTTGTTTCTCAAATTTGATCATCGGAATCACAGCATGCCTACTAATGTTGTATAACTTGTTTATTAAGTTTTAACTAAAATATGACCAGAATGGTGAAATACGTCTACAGTTAAAAAATCACGTAATTCTGGTAAAGTCTCGGTGCCGATTGTTATAGTCAATACAATTTTGGGGTTTGACTTACGGGATTGACCTCCGGATCAAACCCTTAAATTTATCGGATCAAGTTAAATTTTTACCATAGACATATTTCGACATAATGATCATATCAGATGGTCGAATTTTTGGTTGTGAAGTTTGGTCATCAGAATCACAACATGCTTACTATATACCATTATTCATCCCTATGGAGAGCCATATCATCGAGGGGTACATGTCTCAAAATTTTTAGATAGGTAGTTGTGTCTCATCATGGTGAGAATTTGTTATATTGAAGGTTCGACCAAAATACCTCATATAGATGCAGATAGAGACGTTTTTCGTGTATTAAGTGTTTAGAAAAACTGCATTTTGAAGCCTTAAACAAATTCGGATGGCCAAAAAAACACCTATGTTATGGCGTAGAGATGAGTTTCACTCGTATGCCCGTTTTGCTTCCAGATTGGTATCACAATAGTCATTCAGACACCGAAATATCCATAGTGCAATTTTGTAACTAAAAGGTACTTTAGCCGACGAAATACCCTAATTTTGTCGGCTAAACTTTTCAAATTTTGTCGGTTAAATTTCACAGACAATAGCCGAAGAAAAAATTAGTTTAACCGACAAAAATTTAACTTACATGACGAAAGATGTTTTTTTCGGCTAAAGTCCACTTTAACCGACGAAAGATGTTTTCGTCGGCCTGTTTTGGTCATTTCGTCGGCTAAAATCTTTTTTTCTGGTAATGCTTCTCAATAGTGTTCATAGCAAAATTAGGTAGCACATGCTCCACACTAATCCTTTCTTTGTTCTCCTCTTAGCTACAATGATCATCTAAAAGTTAATATTTGGGTTTTTTAGAATTGAAGTACTACTAAGAAGTGGAAACTGCCTAGTCTTCAATGAAAGGTTATGTGGGGTTATACCTAACAATGTATATAGTAGGTCTTCTAACTATACTATTGGCCTTATTGGGTATGTTTATTTAGCAATATTGTAAAAGATTACGTAATAATATACCATTTGCTAAACCTAAAGTCCTAAACCCATATGTAGCTACATTTCTTTTTTCTCTAGAATATAATATATCTTCATTTTCCCGGCCAAATTTTTCCAAGTTGATCATTGAAAGAAGATCTCACTACCATGACCATTGTAAAAAAAATTTCTTCGGCATGCTTATCAAATTCGTCGGTTAAGATGTCTTCGGTAAAGTGGTCGTCGGTTATAATTTCACATTTAGCAGACGACTTTTTTTTTTCTATTTTTCGTCGGCTAAAGTAAGACTAAAGCAGACGAAATAAATTGTCGTCCACCTTAACCTGAGACTTTTGTCGACGAAACATAAATAGTTTGTCGGCCAAAGTATTTAATAAAAAATAAATAAAAATAGTTATAGCGGATGAAATTTACTATAATTCGTCGGCTAAATACTACTGTACCGTACCCGATGAAATAAGTCATATTTCGTTGGCTAAACCTTGAAAAATAAAAATAAAAAATACTATAGCCGACGAATTATGGTAAATTTCGTCGGCTATAAGTCCATTCCATCAAAAAATTTATAAATTACCATCCAGGTAAGCTGCAAATTACACAAACAATTTCATATAACCAACAACATCTTCAAAAGTGACAACACGTTGTTCATTAAATTATTTATAAATTATTCATAAACACATAAAACTATATAAAATCTATATCAATTAAATCTATATCTGTTTCAGGAGGAGGTTACTGTTGAGGATGTTGCGGCGGCTGAGGTATGGATATAGGCGTAAGCATGGGCGGAGAAGGAAGTCCCTAAAGTTGGACAGCTGAAAACTCTTACAGGTACTGGAACATCTAATGTTGTTGTGCCTGCTTGGTGGAATATACTACCGCATTACACTCCTGTAAAGCGACAGTATAGGCTGTCTGGACGGTTTGCTGTTCTCGTAGCATCTGAACTTCCGCCTCTAGCTGAGTCGTCCTGCTGTTGGTTGAAACTGCCTTTTTTGAAATCCGGAAGTGGGCTTCAGTACCCCCTCGCCCTTCTTACCTAGACCTCGACAGTAGAAGTTATTTCCTTGCAGTGGGAATGCTGCGCCCATGATCCTCGCCCCAACCCTGAGATCCGAAGTGTCGATCCGGGACATGACTTCGGACATGTCTTCCTCCTGCGTATCTGACCATGTCTCCCTCACTATAGCAGTCATCACCTCGTCACTTTCTTGCCTCACCTTCGTCTAATTGGATATAAAAAAATAATTAATGAACATTTTAATATATATATATATAATTTAAAAAATAGAAAACGTAAAACGACTTACAATATCCTCCTAGACGTCAGGATATGTCTTCTCGTACCTATAGACGTACCGGTTAACTTCTTTATGTTCCCTGGTTGTCTCGTCCATCAACGATGCAAATGGTCTAAAACTGGCATGATGGTTCCTTGTGTTGCGTTGTCGGTTCTGAGCGTTCGCCCGGGAAACGACCTATAAAGGAAAAAATAAATATTAGTAAAATATTTTAAAACGTACTAATTAATAACAATATAAGAAATTATTTTTTTTAATTACCTGTTTATGAGGGTTGTTGAATTCTGATATCAGAAACCAACGCCACTCGTACTCCCTGAACTGGAACCCAAGGGGTTACCAGAACGTGTGTTCCCATACATAGTCCAGTGGGTCCGCAACTCGTTCTTTCACTCCTTGTACCTACAGATACCACAAAAAAAATTATAAATATTATTAATTACACATATAATTTTGTTTTTTCATTAACTTTTTAACGTATCTTCCCCCGTGCACAACGTCCGCCCAAGTATTCCTCAGGTGCTGGGGAACGTCAAACCACACCTGCATTAAAACATTTATTAGTTTAGTTTTTCATAAATCAACAATTTCTATACATAATATTAATTATGAATTTTTTAAACTTACCGACATTGCGTTGTGGACCATGTCCTTAACCTTCTGTGAGACCTCAGCCCAATCTGACCACAACATAGGGACTATATCCCTAATGAGCGCTCCCACGCAGCCGAAGTACATCCTCGTCTTCCCGCCCGATACTACGTTGTCATCCCGTCAGTATCGATGACGATCCTTCCCGGGGTACTCACGGTCTTCTCGAGAGTTTTCCTTGTGACAGGGCCTCTCTTCTTTCTTGTCGGCTTGGCTCCGACGGTGCCTATCACAAATTGATTATTAATAAATTATTCTTATTATGACATTATAAGAAAACAAATTATTTATATTTCATTACCTGAGGGTGTTGGGGCAGACGCGACGGATTCCGACTTTGTCGACGATGATGATACCCTCGCAGAAATAAGATCCGTACCAAAAGGCATGAACTGGTACGCTGCTGATGGGGTCATCTGCGGGGGCAGTGGATAAATCAGCGCCCCTGATTCATCGACTGCAGGTAATGCCGGTATCAACCACGAAAGGTAGAGAAGAGGCGGCGACATCTGTACATCAGATGACCCACCCTCCGAAACAGAAGGGACCGGAGTCGGTGCCCTGTGTATCTAAGGCATACGTGGTGCAGACACCTCCCCCTGAGTCGGAGGCTACAGCTGCCTCGAGGAGTGAGAGGTGTCCGGCTGCTTCGAGGAATGGGGGTCCCCGGCTACCTCGAGGAATGTGTGGCCCCCTGTTGTCTAAAGGAATTGGTGACGCCCGGTGGCCTCTGCGTCGGCTCCAAAAGGGACGCTCGTCGGGCTGTCATGGGGTCCTGAAACGACGTTTGAGGGTTGCTAGACTTTCCCTCAGACGATTCGAACCTTTGGCCCTTTGAACCCTTTGTTTTACCAAACAAGCCTTTGATCATGTTTAAAATATTAATTTATTAAATTATTTGAAAATTTAATTGTAATTTTTAATATTTTAATTAACACTTATTATCAATATTTATCAATATATTAAAATTTTTTTATGAATATAGAAACAATTAAACTAAAACAGGTCGGCTTGGCTAAGGACGTCCGCACCAAAGGGTTTGGTGCGGATGTGTGATTTTGCCCAACTTTTCGATCTTAGTTTCAGATCTTAACCGTTAAATATCTAGGTATCTATATATAGATCATCTCTGTAAAATTTCATCTCATTTGGTGATCGTTAAGGCATTCAAATCTGTGATTTACCATGAAGAAAACTAACGGTTCCTGTTAAACAGTTCATGGTAAATCACATATTTGAATGCCTTAACGATCATCAAATGAGATGAAATTTTACAGAGATGATCTATACATATATACCTAGATATTGAACTGTTAAGATCTGAAACTAAGATCGAAAAGTGGGGCAAAATCACACATCCGAACTTGGTGCGGACGTCTGCACCTGAGAATTCCTGTATATATATATATATATATATATATATATATATATAAACATGGGAAACATTTCTAATGAGGACCTCTAAATTGATGACTAGTTGAGGACTTTGAATTAATTGCTTATTAGATCAACTTTTTGATTAATTTTTGACATCTTAACCATTAAAGTTGTAGATTTATATAAGTAAATCAATATACAAAAATTTAAGCCAAATTGGTGATTTTTAAGAACTAGAACTATTAGATCAAATCAATGAACGAACTAAATCTATCAAACATGAACAGTTCAAGTTCATAATTGGTAAACCACACTTATAAATGTTTTAATGATTTTAAATTTATTTAAAAATTTACTGAAATGATCTACTCATAAATATTTATAAAATAAACGATTAACATGTGGATATAAAATCGAAAAGCGGATAAAACAAGATTTATGAATAGTATGAATATATAAAAATGAACTTAACAACATGCAATTTCATGTAAAATAGCTACTCTAAACATTTAATGCATTACTTGCTAATTATACGTTTGACTGAATAAGATGTCATGAACTGTGCCCTTGACCAGAATCATCGATATCCTAAACAAAATTAAGTTAAGTACTAATTACTTGGTACCAAATTTATGCATATATACCATAGATTATGTATTACTAAGATTCTATGTTCTCATTTTATGCGTAAAACATATCCAAACACATGGAAGATATATTCATTCTCTAGAATTAATCTAATAAGTTTGTTTTTTAATATTGCTTGAATTCTGGTGAGGAATTTAGTGAACCACATGAAAGAGGAGCAACGAGAAATGGTTTTGAAACGATCTTTCTAAGAGATTGATACTATATATCATACCATTCATACACTCTTTTTAATACTATCATATATACTTACAATTATTGAAACTTTTGTAATCATTCATTCTTTTGGAATTTTAGGGTCCTTTCATAATCATAATTAGACCTAACCCTACAACTAAATTTCTATATGTATATATTCCCTTTCATCAACTCATAAAGAGGAAATATTGTACTTGTTTTATTTCTTTCCTTTCTGGTTGACTAAGAAAGAAGTGTGAGAGTACTACCTAGGCAGAAATGATGATCGGCGCACTTAGGCAGTATGGAAATGAAGAGGAAGAATCCCCATGATAAAAGTTTATGAGAAAGGGAGAGCTAATAAATCGAGTTTAGACACACAGAAGGCTCAACCTAGATTTCCTTGATCGCATGCATAAGTTGAAAGTTGAAACAAAACAAGAATGCAATGGTCGGGAGACATCATTGTTATGTAATTCATAAGACAAAGAATATAAATGGAAATCTATGTTCACATATATAGAAATACAAATCCAAACAAAAACAAAATTCAACTTTCGAGTTCAAACGAAATTCCTATGAGGATGTAGCTAGTAACCTAGCTAATGACACGTTTATTAACTTTTAATTAAAAAAATCAGTATCAACTAGAACGGGACACGAAAAAAAGAGTTTACTTATCATAAAGAATGTTATCAAATCCGTGATAAAAAGGTAAGACTCAATAAAAAAAATATTAGTAAGTGTTTCAATTATTCCCTCCTATGATCAATCACAGCACTCTCAATTATATTTCAAGTTTCATAAATGCTTCCATATATCTCATGATGGAAGTGAGATAAACACCAATTTTATATAGAACATTCTAGCTTCTTAAGAGTTCACTGTCTACTCGAGCTCCAAGATAAATTCCAACACGCCCTAAATAAATCAATCTGTTCCAATATATATATATATATATTCCAGCTGATACACGTCTAGCTGTTTATAACCCTAATCCAAGTGTGCATCATGCTCTCCACTGGTACTATCCACCGCCATTTCCATCCCCAAATCACCTTTTTTGCTTGGCGATGATCGATTAAGTTCTGGCATAAACCTGAAAATTCTTGTATGTATCAAAATACAAGTGAGTTAAATATTTATTAAAAATCTTAGTCGTTGAAAATTATATTTTATTTTTATTTTAAAAAATAAATAATATTATAAATATAATCTAACTGTTTATTTAAATTAATTTAAATTCAAACCTAAATAAACGTACTCACCTTCTGTACCAAGTCTTAGTTAAGCTTAAATTAAACTTGGAAGCCAGAGGTGTATGATTTCGCTTTTCTTCGAAGCACTTTTCTCTACGCGTGACTATTTTAACAAGCTAGAAAGCAAACACTAATCATCGATCAACTAAAGAAAGATATTATTCCCTTCAATATTTCCAATATTCAAACTATCTCTTCCTTCTGAGCAACTGTGGTGCCGTCCATGGAAATATTAAACCCAGCTAGCCAATTAAGCTCATGCATGCACATATCGATGGAAGAAAACAAACCCTAGCTAACCAATGTAGCTACGATCTTTCTATGAAACAAGAAGAAAAAACATGGAGAGCTAGAAAACAATTCCTCCCCATGATTCTAATATAGGAGAAAGGGAATACGAGTCCTACCTAAGCTGGCAGAGTGGCAGCGGAGCATTGCAAGGCTGTTAGATCATAGCTAGGGGATAACAAAGAAACGCAAATCCCTATCATCATATCAAATATTCTATCAAATTATTATGCATGGTATATGGGATTATGTTGTATATATGCCTTTTTGTATGTTTGCATTTGGAGCTTTCAGCTTTGCTGCTTTCCTTTCCCACTTTCCAAGCCAGTCTGGGACATAATATATGCAGAAAGGAAAACCCTAGAAAGGCCAATTGCTTCTATCTATCTCGCTCCCAGAAAACCTTTCGTTAAAAGCATAGATCTGTGTGAATTATAGGTTTCAGGCACATGCCTTCCTCCTCCCCCATGAAGTAGTGTTTGATATTTTTTTTTGAACAAGGTTTCGATATTTTCTTTGGTTCTCACATTTGATTGATCTATTTTGACTAATGATATGAGTATTTAGTGTATTATGGTGCATTTAAATTAATTTAAATATATAATTAAATTAAATTTATGATATTATTTAATTTTTTAAATAATAAATTATTTAAATAACAATTAAGATTTTTTTAATAATTATTTGGTTTATATACAACATACAAAAATTTGAAATAATGTAAGTGGAGTGAGTGAGAGGTGTGGGGTTGACCATCAATTTTCCAACTCAAATGCATTGCCTGCAAAGTTGTACTTTAGCACAGCTAGCCAGCTAGCAGCTATATATGTTTGATATTTCATAGAAACCCTAACCCTAGATTTGAAAATAGCATTTGCATACAAATATTTACCGATATAATATATATATATATATATATATATATATATAGTCGCAATGTAAATTAGATTACTGAAATATCATCATAACCGAAACTACGAACTTCATAAATAATGTCAAGAATATGATATGAATTTTAGTTGGAAATTAGAAAGTTTATAAATAATTAGATGACATTATTTGAATGAAATAATCTACATATTATCTTTGACAAAATCAAGGAATCAAATCAAATTCATGCACCGTGTAACTGCAAGATATAAGAACTGCATCAGTAGTGACAGAGCCACATTGAGACACATTACAGCCCATGTCCCACTGTTGAAGCGATGTTGGGACACACTGAAGAATGTGCCTCAATATTATATATTTGAATTTCTGTTATTATGCAATGTATTATGTTCAACATGGAGGAAATTTGAGAAATTCTCACTAATTAGTAATCCAGAAGACATGTGTTTGAAACCAGCCAAACACACATTTTTCATTTTTTTAATACTGAATTTTGCATTAATTTCCTTTCTTTTTCCCAATATTGACATGTTTCTTTCATTTATTTTTCTCAATATTGATCTTTTTCCTTCTTGTATTTTTTTTCAAAAAAATAGTTTTTTTTTTCTTGTATTTCTTAAAAAAATCTAGTTACGTGTGTGTTTTTGATATGAATTATAATTACATTTTGTTAATGCTCCATTCAAGTTCAAATCTTGGCTTGGCCAACGGCATGCTGAAGAAAAAGCTCAAAATCCACTTTCTAGCTCGCTAGCTTTAGCGACGGGATGCGTATGTACTATGATTCTATGAACAAACCAATAGATTTTATCGAATTAACATATATAATCTAGCTAAGATAGATTCGTGCTTTGAATCTAGCTAGCTGGCTGGTTAGGTGTTCATACGATTTAATTTCCCAAAGGCATTAGCGAAGGTTAATCATTTTTTATCACCTAAAACGTACCTACTCGACCAATTCTAAATATTCATCGAGTAGCTGAACACTAATTCTCACTAGTAACAATAGTAAACAGTTAAAGATTAAAGAGATCGACTCTCGCATCCTCCTTCAAAATAAAATCTCACATCTTCCGCATTGTGAAAACTAGATAGCGCTCATTTGTACAATTATAATTTAAGTGATTACTTACATATGTTAATAAATTGTTAAAAGTAGACATTGCACATGATATTAAAATAACGACGATTAAGAATATATCGATGGTTTGAAAAAAAATCTTGATGAAAATTAAACTAAATTTTATGTAAAAATTATACATTCATCAAAAAATAGACTACATATAAAATATAAAAATTAATATTAATACATATAAAAAGCATAAATTTTGAAAAAATATCAAGATTATTATTGAGATTTCAGTCATTTTACACTAGCTATCAATTAAACATGTCTACGTATATATAAAGAGCTTATACGAGATTCATTTAAAACAATTTGATTATCATGTAAGGCCGTGTATGTACATGACACAATTTTAATCATTCATAACAATTCATATGTTTAATCACCCATGTATCAATATTATATTATCTAACCTCAACCATTCACATACTTCATATAAATACACAGTCGTTCCAGAATCACATCCCAACCGGTTCCGGAACCAGCTTTACAATTGCGATCCCCATGCAGCTGGAGAGCCACTTCTTTCTACACTGCCACTTCTTCAGTTCTTCGGTTCTTCTTCAAAGGGGTCCAGGGCTGCGATGTGATCACTTCCCCAGTAGCCAAGTTGCACTTCTCCTCCACGTGACAGATATTATTTTTACTGTTTTTGTTTTCGAATATAATATTTGCAAATTCTTTTGTAGGCCAATTATATTATCAGTTTTAGGATATCCTTGTAACTATTACCAACCAAATTTCAAATGATACAGGTCTATTATTTATATTACTAAATAAATAAAGATAAACTTTTATAAATAAAAACATATTGTTATATTGTTGTCATGTGACATTACATATTTATTGTTGTGCTCTTCAAACTAAACATTGTTACTTTCGACATATTACGAAGACGTTCTGCTACTCCAAACTTAAGAAGGTGTTACTGCCCCTGTTTTTACTTTTCTGCTACTTCAAACAGATCATAGTAGCAGCAAACTCAAGTCTTAACAGTAACAGCAATATCAAGTCTCAGCAGTAGCATAAAATTACGGTAGCTGAATCTCAACAGTAGCAGCAACCTCAAGTCTCAATAGTTGTAGCAATCTCAAGTCTTAACAGTAGCAGAAAATTGTTGTAGCTGCATCTCAACAGTAGCAGACTAGCAGCAACTTCAAGTCTCAAAAGTAACAGAAAATTGCAGTTGTTGCATGTCAACAATATCAGCAACCCATAGTAGCAACAACCTCAAAGTCTCAACAGTAGCAAAAAATGTGAACATCACATTTCAAAACCCAAAACCGAACTTCTGATGCAAATTCTCCCTCCCCTCCCAAACTACCATCTTCAACGCTGAGCTCAAACCTTTATTCATCACCTCTGTCAACAACTTTACCCCTGCCACCGTCACCCAACCTCAACTTGGGCTTCGACACCCTTAGATGCGATGTTCACGGCCTCGACAACTTCATTAGAACTGCATTGGGATCGCCGTCGGAGAGAGAGAGAGACTCCTTTAGATGCATTGTTCACGGCCTCGACAACTTCATCAGAACTGTATTGGGATCGCTGTCAGAGAGAGAGAGATGAAGAATTGAAGTGCTCGAATTGAAGTTGCGTGTGCAAGTTAATTAGGTTTAGACTTTTTATGACAATTTTCATAATTTTATTGTAAAGTCAGGGTATTTTGGTCGTTTGATATGAAAAATCAGATCAAGCATGTATTGTTGGTTTTGGGCTTTAGGTGTGTCCTAATTTGTCTAAAAATTATTGTAGATGAGTTTTTGTATTTTCAAATTTGACCGTGTGTTAATATGTAATTCTCCCTTTTATGTTTGTCTGAAAAGTTTCTAATCTTCTTGGAAATTGACTTTACACAAGAGTTTACCTATTTCTATAATGATCTCTCGTGTCAACACAAAAAGAAAACACTACTAGAAAAAAAGAATTTAGCCGACGAAATATCCAAAAATAGGCCGACTAAAATTTAACTTAGCCGACGAAATTAGGGTATTTCGTCGGCTAAAGTACATTTTAGTTACAAAATTACACTACGAATATTTCGGTGTTCGATTGACTATTGTGATACCAACCTGGAAGTAGAACAGCCCTACAAGTCAAACACATGGCTATTGCCATGACTTATTGGGTTTTTTTGGCCATCCGAGTTTGTTTAAGGCTTCAAAACGAAGTTTTTCTAAATACTTAATACACGAAAATACTCATATCTACACCTATATGAGGTATTTTGATCGAACCTTCAACACAACAAACACTAACCATAATGAGACGCAACTGTCCACCTAAAAATTTTGAGACATTTACCCCTCGATGATAGAGCTTCCCATATAGATAAATAATGGTAAATAGTAAGCATGTTATGATTCACGTCAATCAAATATCATCAATATGTTGAAATATGTCTATGGTAAAAAATTCAACTTTATTCGATAAATTTAAGGACTTCATCTGAACGGTCAATCTCGTAAGTCAAACCCCTAAATTGTATTGACCGTAACTATCGACACCGAGACTTTACCGGAATTACGTGATTTTTCAACCGTAGACGTATTTCACCATTCTGGTCATATCTTATTTCATGACTTTCTTGCGTTTGAAGTTTCTACGTAGTGTTTGTTTTAGAAACGAAACATTTACTTAAAGCTTAGTAAACAAGTTATACAACATTAGTAGGCATGTTGTGATTCTGATGATCAAAGTTAAGAAACAAAAATCCGACCGTCTGATATGATCATTATGTCGAAATATGTTTATAGGAAAAAATTCAACTTAATCAGACAACGTTAAGGGCTCGATCCTTTCAGTCAATCCTGTAAGTCAAACCCCTTAACGCACGGAAACGGTCATTTGACCGTCTAAATTACGTATTTTTCCCGGACCTTCAACTGAAAATAGTTTCAAATCGATGAGACGCAACCAGTGTTATAAAAATTTTATGAAAAATAACCACCGGGGATAGGGCTACTGCAAGGGAGAAAGAATGAAAAATTGCGTTAACCGCAACTATCGGCACCGAGACTTTACCAGAATTATATGATTTTTCAGCCGTAGTCGTATTTACAATTCCGGTCATATCTTATTTCACGACTATTTTTAGTTTGAAGCTTCTACGTATATGGTTTACGGTTTAGGTTTTTAGCAGACGAAATTATGGTAATTCGTCGGCTAAAGTTAAATAAAATAAATAACTATAGCCGACACATTACCCTAACTATAGCCGACAAAATTTATTAAAATTCGTCGGCTAAAGTTAATTAAAAATTCAAAATTTTTGGCAGGGATTTTAAAAATTTTGTAATTTTTCAACTAAAATTTTAAAGAGTTAGAGGAGGAGAAGGAGAGGGATTTAGAGGAGGAGGAGGAGGAGAAAATTGAAAGATACAGAAAATTTTGAACTTTAGCCGACGAAATACCCTAATTTCGTCAGCTAAAGTTTAAATTTTCTATATCTTTCAATTTTCTCCTCCTCCTCCTCATCTTCCTTCCTCCTCTAAATCATTCTCCTTCTCCTCCTCTAAATTAATCCTTCTCTTTCTCCTCCTCCTCTAACTCTTTATCCTCCTTCTCTTCCTCTCTTAGCCTATCTATTCCGATCTCCTCCTCCCCTCCTCCTATAGCCGGCCTCCTCCTCCTTCTCCTCCACCACCGGTGAAAAAACGAAAAAGAAAAAAAATAATCACAAATAAAAATTTTTAAAAAATAAATAAAATAACTATAGCTGACAAATTTTAACGTAATTCGTCGGCTAAAATTAAAAACGAAAAAAATAAAAAAATTATAGCCGACGAATTTTATAAATAAAATAACTATAGCCGACGAATTTTATTAAAATTCGTCGGCTAAAGTTAAATAAATAAATAAATAAAAAATAAAATAACTATAGCCGACCAATTTTAATAAAATTCGTCAGCTAAAGTTAAATAAATAAATAAATAAAATAAAAATAATAGATATAGCCGACTAAAATTTATTAAAATTCGTCGATTAAAGTCCAGAATTTAAGCAACGAAAAATTTGTCGTCGGCTAAATAAATGACTTTAGCTGACGATGAATAGTAATTTTGTCGGCTAAAGTCTTGGCCGACGACTTCTTAGCCGACGAAATTTTGTACTTAGCTGATGAAAATTTTCATTGACTAAAATATTGTTTCTGGTAATGAAAGATTGTGAAAATAACCTTTAAATAGGGAAACATGTTTTTTTTGAAAATAAGTATGAGAATAGGAGAAATGTTAAAAAAAAACAGTTGGTAATTAGGGGTGATGATGTGTTGGTGAGTCACGTCATGTTTGTTAACTAGTTAAATTGACAGCTACTGTAGATGTCATATGTGCTTTCTAATCTCACCTCAATGATGTATATGTGTCTATAAATATATGAGGGATATTAACAATCTATATTAATAAAGTTATAATAGATTTAAAAATAAGAGAGAATAGTTAAATGTTTGAAGTTTTTATTATGTTCTTGATTTATTAAAGTTTAGCTTTAATAATTTAAGAAAGTATGAATAAAATAGTCAATTCATGTTCTTAGAAATAATATTATCTTTTTTATAAAAGATGAAAAAGTGAAGATGAAATATTAATAAATTTTTATTTTTTTAATTAAAATATAAATAAATAAAGCAAAAGATAAAAGAGAAATTAAAAAATTATACAATAGCTTTTCACACATGCAAAACGCACGTATACTTTGGTACGTACATTCAGAATCAAAATTTAGAAAAAGTAACACAATTATCAATGATCGTAAATTAATTTCTAATATATATCCTTGAGATATTATTCTCTATAATTGTGAGTTCAGTTAGTCAAATTCATTAAAATGCATACCTCCAATGATGATTGAACCATCTTCCTAACATTACTTATTTCCTACATATATATAGCTACATAATTCTTCAAAAATAAAACAAAAACCCAAAGAATATCAAAAGGCCTTAATCTTGGTATTGAAAACTATCCCAAGAAAAAATAATCTGAATAAACTAATTGCAGAAAAAAATTCTTATGTCTCTGAATATTATAATCCAAAATAATGTAGTAATTAAGATCTAATAATATAATGTTGGAAAATATTGTGTATTATTAAAAAACAGAAGGCAACCAAAAACTTATGATTAGACTTGACAAAACACCGTGTCGTATCGTGTCCGTGTCAAATTAAGTTCGTTTCGTATATTTATCATTCACACGATAATAAACTATTAAGTTATTGTAAACATGATGTTAAAACCAAAATCAAACCATAAAATATCGTGTTAACCGTTAAAACATGTTAAGATAATTAATCATAATACCTAATATTTTTTCTATGTTTTTCACATTTCTATAACGATAAATATATATATATATATATATATATATATATATATATGAATAATTTAAAATACTTACCTTTTTTCTTTAGGGTTGAGTATGTTATATACATATGGTAAAAGAAAGTATGATGAACAAAATAATTCTCTAGCCTTTCTTATATATAGTAGACAAAAAAATAGAAAATTATTAAAATATCCTAATGTTAATGGGTTTTATCATGTTACCGTTTTAACTCTAAACTGAACCACTAAAAATTGTGTTATTATCGTGGTGACCTTATATAAAACCAAACATATAAATCTCAAAATCAAATCCTTATAATTTTGTTTATTTTCGTGTCATATTATCATGTATAGTTTGCAGTTATGTTAGGCCTACTTATGATTTGGAGTCCCTGCATCAACTCCACACGCTAGTATCACAAGCATCCTCCTATATAAGGCACCCTCGCCCTTCACCAAACTCAACAATCATCTACTTCTCCCTAGCTAACAGACCTCATTTGCAAAACCTCAACATATTCTCTCTTCTTCAACAACAACAGCAACCACTTCAAACCATTTCTTTGATCAACATGGAGAACTTGTTTCGCAAAGTGGATCATGAGGATTTCTTCGCTCCCCGTTGCATCATAGTTAATGGGCCAGTCATTGTTGGAGCTGGCCCGTCAGGACTCGCAACGGCAGCTTGCCTCAAGGACGAAGGAGTCCCATTCGAGGTCCTTGAAAGAGCAGACTGCATAGCCTCACTGTGGCAAAAACGCACCTACGACAGGCTCAGGCTTCATCTCCCCAAGGCATTTTGCCAACTCCCCAAGCTTCCATTCCCTGAGGACTTCCCTGAGTACCCAACAAAGAGACAGTTCATCGACTACCTTGAATCATACGCCAAACACTTTGAAATCAACCCAAAGTTCAACTTCTGCGTCCAATCTGCTCGCTTCGACGAGACCAGCGGTTTCTGGAGGGTCAACACTGTTTCAACAGCCGGGTCGACCCGATCAGAGGTCGAGTACATCTGCAGGTGGCTCATAGTTGCCACCGGCGAAAATGCAGAGTGTGTGGTGCCTGATAACGACGGCTTGTGCGAGTTTGGCGGTGAAGTTGTCCACTCTTCTGAGTACAAGTCCGGCGAGAAGTACAAGGGCCAGAAAGTACTTGTCGTCGGTTGTGGAAATTCCGGCATGGAAGTCTCTCTTGACCTCTGCAACCACAATGCCTCGCCTTCTATCGTCGTTAGAAGCTCGGTAAGGACTTAACATAGCTAGTAAACTTTCATTAATCAAACTCAAATCATTTGAGTGTCGTTTCTAATAAGTTTCTGCTCTCTGTTTCAGGTTCATGTCTTGCCTAGAGAAATCTACGGAAAATCAACATTCGAATTGGCTGTGTTTCTGCTAAAATGGCTACCAGTCTGGTTAGCTGACAAGATTCTCTTGCTGTTTTCATGGTTGATACTTGGAAGCATTGAGAAATACGGGCTCAACAGGCCTTCTGTAGGACCAATGGAACTAAAGAACACACAAGGAAAGACCCCTGTTCTTGACATTGGAGCACTAGACAAAATCAAGTCCGGTGGTATCAAAGTCGTTCCCGGAATCAAGAGATTCTCATACGGCCGCGTTGAGCTAGTTGACGGTGAAGTTCTGGACATTGATGCAGTTGTTTTTGCTACTGGATACCGCAGCAATGTTCCTTCTTGGTTACGGGTGAGATAAAGTTTCAAAAATTTTTACTTTTTTTTGTTACGTCAGTGAACAAGACTGCTTGGTAATTTTGAGAGTGCAAAGAGACTGATCTTGTTTTAGTTATTGTTTACAGGAAGGTGAATTTTTCTCCAAGAACGGATTCCCAAAGCAGCCATTCCCACAGGGCTGGAAAGGAAATGCCGGACTCTATGCAGTCGGGTTCACAAGGAGAGGGCTCTCTGGTGCTTCATGTGACGCCGTGAGAATAGCACAAGATATTGGAAATGTCTGGAAATGTGAAACCAAGCAGAACAAGAAAAGAACCACAGCTGGTCACAGACGATGCATTTCCCAGACGTTCTAAACAGTTCAGATCGTTAATAATTGATTGGCTGACTCAGTGCTTAGTTAACCTCAATTCATGGCGTGAACAAAGTAAAAAAAAAGAACAAAAGATTTTTACTGTATATCATATACAAAGAAAAGAAACAGACAGATTAGTACCTAGCCCTCTCCAAAGGCCCAAGTTTTGAACAATGTTTGGGCATTCTGTAAACTGAGGATGATGAGGTTTTTTCTTCTTTCTTCGTTTTTTGAGTTCCCCCTGTTCTTTTGTACTATACTCCAGTAGTGATCAAGTTCAATCACAAAGTTACTTGTTTGTCTCCATTTTTTTGGGTACATGGCTTAAACTTTCTCTGTTTCAATTATTTAGTTTCAAGTGTTCATCTGAGAAGTTCATCCCCTACTCTTCCATCTTCTTTTCAATTCTCATGCAAAGGTTCCCCATGCCATGAACTAAGAAGTATTGGCTACGATCATACCAACAAAAATACATCGATCCGATAAGTAGAAGTACTTAAAGTATATATTTATGAAGATTAGTGCTGCATTAGCTTAATACACCATCTTTCTCCCAAACACATTAAAGAAAAAGTCCACTAATCCAACGCCTGATATTGGAAAGTTGCTGAAAGCATCTATCATCAGATGGGCAGGACCCCATTCTAGATAATGCAATTCTACTCACCATACCCACTACCTTGATTTCTCATTCCCCTGTTTGAGATCATAAGCCTAATTCCAATATGGCTACATATCATCATTACCTTTAATATTGTTAAACTCAAGGTTGACTCTATTAATGCATGCTGAAATAAACTATGCTTATAACCTTCTGTTGCATTTCACGTGGTGATATGGATGTATCATAGAGCTCAACTTCATGAGCATTACAGTTGAAGTCTTCTTTGTAAAGCATGTCGCAGAAGCTTGAATACAGTTCAAAGCTTCTGAGTGATAACTTGGCATGATGCATATAAAGTCATTAGTGGAAGTTAAAGCTAACTAGGCAGATAGCTATGCAGTTAGGATTCGGATCCTCTGAAGTGTGCATTATGAAGTTTGCAAAGTTAGGCTTTGGATGCCCCTGACTATGTCCTATTTGAGTTCAGAAATCTGGATCACTGTCATTAGTTTGGTAGAGATTATGACCTACATGTTGTAAATAAACAATGGCATTGATGTGAGTTATTTCTTTTCTAGTTCTGCACCAGCAAAACCGACCCAAACTCCTTTCATCCACAAGAATTTGGCATGAAATTGGTACCCAACAATCTCATTTGCATGCCTTGTTTAGTTCTTACACATTCCATGCTTCGAGCATTCCATTCAGTTTCATAAATAGAAAAATGTTGGGCTGTCAAACCAGACTAATTGCAGAGTTTTCGACATGAAAGCAAATGATGTGATAGACTTTGATAATGTCATGAAAATGGTACAATCATTTTTCTTAAGCAGCTTCTTTGACTGCCAGAAATCATACCAAAAAAATATCTCAATGAAACTTATGAAGAGAACAGTTAAAAAAACCAATCTGTTACTGTCATCAAATAGTTAAAGTTCTAACATTGGTATTAGATGTTATGTGAACTTAGGTATGCCTGTTGATTAAATGATATGCATGATCTGCAAATTGTAGTATTTGAAAATCACAGAAGCTTATCCATTGAGTACAAAAATAAAGACTGGAACTTTGTTCTTCACCTCACAAAATAGAGACTAGAAAACATCCCACATGAGTACCCCATACTCATTAAAAATTTCCTATAGGGTTTTCAACTGTGATGCTCATTTCACTACCACAAACTCAAATAAGCTACCGGATTTTCTTTGAAACCAGACTGAGAATTCAATTACAGCATTAAATTTTATGTGTCTTTTCCTGTTTGTATTTTTCCAACATCTTGTTCTACTAAGAGACACTTCCTCAGAAAAATTGAAAATAACACATGGGAGGGTCAGATTTTTCATTCCCACTATCTCCATCTGAAAAGGGCCCAATTTCTTATGCTTACAGAAACCATTGTCATATGTAACTAAGAATTTGCTGTTCACATGTTGTGTCTACTGCACTGGGTTTGGTGGCCCTGAAGATCGTTTGCAGGATCTCAGTCTTAAAGTAAAACATGCATACATCAAGGGGCATGCAACAGTTCATTTGGACTATAATCTTTGCTGAAAACTCATACTGCAATGAAATTTCTTTTAAGATGAAGATGTGATGACATACAGTTCTTTTGATCCCACCGAGAACAAGCAGAACAGGGTTATGTCCAAGACCTAATTACCTAACTATTGTTGAACTCTCTGAAATACTATTGCTTCTCTAACTTTAGCTGCCATGTACTGGTTTAGTACTTATTTTAAGTGCAACTGTGTTGCAAGGGTTTGCTGGAATTGATGCACATTTTGATTTTACATATGCTGTCACTCCCTACTGCATGATTCATTCTTCTCATGATTTCTTTTCTGCAATCGTTCTTAAGAACCATTTAATTCTATATATCTCACACTAATCTCACATACATAAATTATTTTCATCAGTTACATTCCGGCCTCACGCTCATAGTTTCCAGGACACTGATTTTCACTAGACCTCTATATCTATAAGAGTGTCAGACTCAATTATACAACAAACATATGCTTATGAGTTATGAGCATGTTAGACATCTAGACAAATTGAGACCTCTTAAACCCAGGGTGCAACCTCTAACTTAGCACCATGAGCGAAGCCCATCCTTTTCTCCTTTCTTGTAGTGCAAGGTGGGTCGTCTTAATTCACACTAGTGTTTACACTGAAGAAGCATCTATTGGAGTCTATGACCATACGGCTACAAGTCTTCTGCTGTGGAAATTACATCTTGCTAGATAGGTGAGTGTCGGCCTGACTGTCAGAGAGAATGAATAATTGAGTTCTCACCATTTCTCAATCCTTCACTTTGAAATTCAGCACCAAACAAATATGAATACCTGATCAGCACAGTACTGTAACCCTTAAAATTCAACGCTGCAACAGCAGAATGTATTACTGGGAAATAGGCACATTGCATTGTGAAAGCAGAATTTGTTTGAAGATTCTACACTTATGAAGACCTTAGATTTGTTATGAAATCATAGGCGTGAAGTCTTGCCTGACATGTATCGTGACATAATTCATAAATGGGCTCTCACTATTTTGTAATCTTGACTTTAGTTTAATAGGTCAATCTATGTTTGAGGAGTGAGGAAGCAGCAGATGTTGAAAATAGGTACATTAATAGTGTTGTGAAAGCAGAAGCAACAGCATATGAATCACAGGGTTTGAAGAACCTTCAGATATTCCGATGTACTATGAATCCCTCAAGTTCATAATACTCCATGATTCATTCTTCTTGTGATGTCATTAAATTTTGAAGGGTAAATACATTTTATGGTACTTGATATATGACCACTTAAACAATTAGGTACCTGATATTTAAAAAAAAGATATTTTGCTACCTTAAGTTATGCTTAGATAATTTGGTACTTTTGTTAATTTTTTCGTTAAACATGAGGGTAAAATTGTCATTTACATTATATTTATAAAATTAGATATAAAAAATATTTGTTTTGTGGTTAAATAACAATTATTCTTGCGTCTTTATTATTTTCTAGGTTTTTGATTTTTTAAGAGTACACACATGAATTAATGTTTTTGTTTAGGTTGATAAAATATGACAATTTTATTTTATATTAAAAAATATGTATTTGTAATATGAACACCAATTAGTCGTGTGAATGTTTAGGTTAATTACATCATCTAAATTTATTAAATATAAAATTCAATTATGTTTCGAATAAAATATTAATTCATCCTTATATAGATAAATATTAGTTAAAATTTTAGATATATATTCGGACCTAATACACATGAAACCACACAACAAATATTTTTTATGTTTATATTGATAAATAATACCTAAATGTTTATTTTACCTTTATATTTAACGGAAAAGTTAACGGATTTACTAAACTGTCTAACTGAGCAAAACATGAGGTTCCAAACTGTCTTATTTTAAACATTGGGTACCTAATTGTCTAATCATACATCAAGTATCATAGGAGATATTTACCCAATTTTGAAAGTTGTCTAATTTTGTTTCTCGTTTAGTATAAAACTCGGTTTTATTAATGATAAATTAGGATTTAAACTCCAAACTTCGGATGTATGTACAGACTGGTGAATCTCTTAACTAGCTACTAGAGTTTCTAGAATAGACAAGAAGCTCAATGCTTAATAATATCAATGGTGACTACTCCTAGTTTCTGGCCAGGACCTTGATTGTGACTACACTTCCCTTCCCTGGCCAGCAAACTTGTCAGAGACTCAGATTCATCTATTCTTCTTAGAGAGACCAGACTCCAACAATCAAACATATTGTAATGTGTGTTGAACAATGGAGGTAAAACAACAAAGAAGGTTAGACAAACTCAAAGGGACTTCAAATGAGGATGCAACCTCTAACTAGGCACCTTGAGCTGGCAGTCCATCCTTTTGTTATCCAATGGAGGCATAAAACTGCCATATCTTGTTGTCTAAAAGACTACAATTCATGCAACTCCGATATACCATGATAGTTCCTAGCTACGTAGACCATACATGAAGAGCTAGTAGACTTTCACTCCCTTCTAATGGAACATAGAATTCTTCTAGCTATATCCTGGTCTATTACGCTGACATTGAATTGATACGAAATAAAAACGCATACTTTCTTTTGTAATTTGAGCATTTAAATGTTCAAATGTTTTATTGCAGATACGCTGAATCTTGATGATTCTTCAAAGAAACAGTCGCATGCAGAAATACTAAATTCCAAACTACAAAGTACTGTAGTTTAAAAACCAAGGAGAAGCATATATATAGCAAAATATGACATACTTGTGAATGATGCAGGACTATTAGATACCATAAATAAGTTTGTAGTTCCAAGTCAGGGAAATAATGGAAAAGCCATTGATATGTTTAGTTGTATACCAATGTATTTGAAAGAAATATGTCTCTTTTTCCTACTGATAATGAAATTCAATCTCCCTGCATAATATGAGTAGAGCCTGTATAAATGGATCTACCTTCACATCACCCATTATTGATAAAGGCCAACTGTTTTAGCAGACATCACAAACAGTAGTTGTAGCAAAGATTGGTGTATAGGTTATGGAGAGTTGGAGACCAGTTGAGACTGAAACAGGCAAGCAAGTTTAAAGTTGGGGATTATTGGAAATGTAGGATTCACTTAATTTACGAAAGCATGACAACTAATGATGTACTAGCTAGGAGAAAACCTGATCAGATCTTTTAAAAGTACTATTCCTACCAAGCATCATACATGTATCTTCCATGTTAATTGGGCTTGTTTCTTTGTCTTTTAAATGAGTGTTTATTCCTTTATTTTTACTCTTTGAGAATAATGCAAGAGTTAGTGGCCCCTCTCTCTCGCTGGAATGTTTGTAAAACTATTTTATAGGAGTGATATGCTTATGCGACCTATTTACTCATACATGGTACCTGTTGTTATCAGGACATCACCATGAATATTTTGCCAGGTCTCACGGACAAATCCATCGCAAGTATTATGGTAGATACACATAGCATGAAATTGAAAAGTGGGAATATACAATTTTCCGAAAATTAATCGGTGTATCGGTGGTGCATGTGACTTGCCCATCTCACACCGTCTGATTGCGTTCTCAGATGTATGTACTGTTCACGTGAGTAAAGAGACAGAAGCACCTCCTATTACTGACAGAAGCACATATGCAGGACCTTGAAATTCCATGTCAATCACAGCATTTCTATCCACCCATTTCTTATAACCACCAAATATATCTACCAACCACAAGATCACCATATCTTTATCAGTAGGACTAACTCTGTAGAAGTCCCAACTAGAAACCAAGGAAAATGAAGTGCAACTTGAATAGTATCATAGAAATCCCACAAAAATTCTGAATCGATTACAGGGGCTAGCAGACAGCAGTGAATGACCACGGCTGATCACCAACATTGCAAAGTTTTACTGTGTGGGACATCAGAGGAAACAATCTGAGAAATCAATGACGATTGTTGGAACCTCAATATGCAAAATCAATTGAGTTTGAGACAAACATGTATACCAAGTTAAAGGAAACAAGGCTTTCTTCCACGTTAGTTCCATCTCCATTTCACAAAGCAATGTATACTAATCTAGAAGTTTAGGCACCATTGCATAATTACAGCAAATATAGCACACCGATCTGAATGCATTAGGCCCTGTTCTTAGATGACAACAAAGCCAAGATACCAGCATTATCTAACGACTAAAATTTTGGAAGCTTTTCCCTATCTGTGTTTTGGTATTGATTCAAATGTGATTCTGATGAAGCATGACATTATTTAATACCTTCATAGCATCAATGGAATCTGAATCAATACCTTTCACTATCAATTCAGAAGTGGATACAAGTTACCCTCTAGAACCTGCTCGTGAGTTGAGATACATCATTCAAGATAAACCAATTCCCCCTTGGCTTTGTTAAGCTCAGTTCCTTTACATCGGTTCTGGACTGATGTGCATTAGTTGTTCTAATAGTTAAGCCATCGTCTTCCTAACACACCTTTGGCTTATATGAAGTCGCATGAGCATTTGGCATTTGAAGTTTTAATGAACTGCCGTTTCTGACTGCTAGCAACGAACACAAGCTATCCTTCCACATTTTTCTGACAATGAAACTAACGAAAAAAAGGAATACCAGTCTCAATTTGGACACCTGATCATATTTTCAAGGAAGCACGTTTGATATTTTCTTCACTATGTTATTGATCCAGGTAACTGACCTTGAAATTTCATATCAATCATACTGTTTCTATCCACCCACTTCCAAATCTATGAGCCATATGATCACCATTTGCATCAGTAGGAGAGAGCAACTCACTGAAGTCTACAAATAGAAACCAAGGAAATAAGACAGGAATACTGTCAGATCATCCCAAAGATAACTTCTTAACTGATTAAGATGGGCAAAATCACTTTGAGACTAACAACATCTTTGCAGAATGTTTTAAGTCACAAGGGGCTACCTATTTGAATAACCAATTGAGACTATTTATTCATTTGGACTAAAGAAAACTTTGCAAGGGCTTTCGTTCGCGTCAGTGCCAAATTTGGTATTTCCAGATGCATGTATTAAGCATGTAGAAAAGTTATCATCTCCATAGCACAAAGCAATGTATACTCAGCTAGAACTTATGCACCATCTCAAAATTTTGAACAACCAAGCATACTGATCCACTCTGCAGTTCTGCATCAACATGGCAACAATTTGAACAGTCAATGACTTCTTTGTTGGAACCACAAGTTTCACAAAATCACATGAGAGCAACAACCTACATGTTTGCAGAATGCTCTTATCTCAGGGGCAACTAAATTGAGGGACCAACCTAGACTATTTATCCATTTAGAGTAGACACATCTTCACAAAGGCTTTAGTCCACATCAGTTACCAATGTATTTCCAGATGCATGTGTCAACAATAAGAGAGGAGATGATCTCCACTGCACAAAGCAACACATACTCAACTAGGTTGTTCGAGAGAGTGTTCGCTACATCTAATAAAGACAAAAAAGAAGAAAAAATAAACATAAACAGTACATACATTTAACAGTGAAAACGCAATTAGACGATGTGAGATGGATAGGTCAGGTGCACCAGCGGTGTACGAGACAATTTTCGTAATATTAGCATACTGGTCCAATCTAATATAATCTAAGGCAGCGATAAGTGCTGGTCTCAGCAATATATTATGCAACAAGATATACTTCCTTGTAGCAATTCAATGAAACGCAAGCAGACTCATCCCAAGTCACATGTCATTAAAATCTTTATCTGTCATTGACTAATCTGTTTAGAAGTCACCAATCCCAAAGAATCGAAACACTGGCTCAATAAGGTCTGTTGACACCTCAAGCTAAGCAAATTCACTTGTGAACACCCCAATCTATTATAATCAGACAAGGCAACGATATGATCCGACTAAAGGCAATTATATTATTTTGCGTAAGACCGAAACCCTAGGTTGCGGGGAGGACGTCCCGGCGTCGGGTTTCAAGACGGAGTGCAAGCTAGGTGTCCAGCAGTTGTGTTATTTGGTCGAGCGGCTGAGTTTGATAGAGTTTTTCGAGTTTTCACCGGTGGTGAGACTTTGGGTTTTGATTGTTTCGACGTTGGTCTTTGAATACAGCGGTGCAAGAGTATTGCTTTGAGGAGGTAGATAGATCTAGTTTCTGGTTCTGAAGAGAAGGTAGGAGGTTTCGTTTCTTAGAAGAACTAACCGGTAGCAGCGGCGGCTCTTAGTCGTCTTTAAGAAGCACAACAAGGCTAAGGAGCCATGACTTCATCACATGGGAGACCGCCTGATTAAATCGACTGCTGGGGCATCTCCGACGGGTCTAGTCGGAGCTGGTTCAGTCAGATCTAGTCAAGGAAAGAGTGTCATGTGGGCTGGGTTTGACTATAGCCCATTGCAATATTCTTTCTTTGATTGGGTTTGATTTTGGATCAAGTCTGGGCTAGATTTGTTGTGGGATTGTTATGAAAAAAGATCTCTCAAAAGCCCTATCAATTCCTCTTTCTTTTCAATTTGATGAAAGGTACACCATTAAGTCTTAGGCCTGATTCTATTGAAAGTTGAGTCGATGGAGTTAGGAGGTTATTTGCTTTTCTAGTTTTATCATCCACCGATGTAGCTTTGAGTTTTTTTTTAATTCTTAGATGTAGTTCGTATTTAGTTTTCTAGCGATGTTGCTTGTATGATCTTCGGACTATTCATGTTTGACCTTTTGATCGTATGATCTTTGATCAATGAACATTTATCCTTTTCCCTAAAAAAATGATCTGACAAAAAGCAACGATATGAACAATCAATGACTTTATTTTGGTTACATGGGGGCCAAAGGACAACCAGAAAAACAACATAAAAGCTAAAAAGCAGTAGCTACATTCCTAAGTCTAACAAAATCACCCAAAGCGGCTTTGTCATCTTGTGGAGGAGGTTGCTAGAAGTATTGAACCTCAAAATCAGAACCAAGATCAAATTTGAAGAGAATATCTGCCACTATATTGACCTCTCTGTAACTATGTGAGATTTCACATATAGAGAGGTTCCTCTTCAAAACATTACACCTGTTAAAAACACTACATAGAGGATGCAACTCATCTACACCCTTATTCATCATACTAACAAGGATTTTAGAGTCAGACACAACAAGAAGAGAAGTGCACTGGAGAGAACAAGCAAGTTTTAAATCCAGCAAAAGTCCTCACGCTTCAACTTCAAGAACAGAATTGTTCCCTAAACTGGTAGAGAAACCTAAAATCGAATTACCACTATGATCTCTTAAAACACCACCTGCTCCAATACAACCACTCTGAGCTCTAGCACCATCTACATTCAACTTCATTCATTCCTCAGGTGGCTTAGACCAGCTTAGATGAATAGAAACTCTCTCATGACTTTGAGTCTTAGTAGCATGAGCATTATTCTACTCAGTCACAACATTTAAAATGACAGAAATATGATCAAAAGGATATCTGAACTCTTGATCGAAAATTTTCTTATATCTCCACTTCCAAATATACCAACATGTGAAGATAAAAACATCAACCCATTTAAAACCACCATAACAAGTTAACTTACAATGTGTTAGCATGCAACCGGCCATTCCAATCAAGAGACCAGGTGAACAATCAATGACCTTGTTGGAACCTCAAGTTGGGCAAAAAATCACTCGAGAACCAACATTTTTCGAGGACCAACATGGACTTGTCTTTTTGGGAACACTGCTTTAGAAGAACAAATCCTCTCAAATTTCAGTATGAAATACATGCAAAAATGGTTCCTGAACCCCAAGAAATGAGGGAGCACTAGTGATTGAATTGTAGTTCGTGAATTACACTAGATCTTTTAACTATACCATGTAAATTTAAGCAGAGGGACACTGAAGGCTTTAATTTGATCACATGGTATATTTCATAAATTAAATTCAGCAGCAATATACCTCATATTAAAACTACATCGGACAAATTTCCAAAAGAATTAGAAAATCCCTCAATTGTTATTTTTTTTCTCTCCTGACTAAATTTGGCATTCCTATCACCATTGTGTAACAACTTCTTCCCAAAATACTGCCTCCAAAAGAGATTTTCAGTGTCTCTTTATACTCTTTAATAAAGAGTTTATTAATAGTAGTTCTGAGACCATGTAGTTCTGAGACCATGTAGTTCTAACATTATAAGACCGAACATGAAGTTTGAATTACATATGTGAATCATGGCTCCGAAAAAAAGCACATATTATTCTTTCTTTACATTAAGTGCCTCCAATATGTCTCCAACATGTAACACATACTGTGATGTGAGATCCCACCTTGCCCAAGGAAAGGCTAGAGATGTATGTAACATGTTGCAAACATAACTTCTCATATTGTGACGCATTTTGGGTTACAGCCTAAGAACAAAATTGTGAGGGGATATCCAAAACACATAGTATCTTGTTATGCGACCTAACTATTACGGGTCAAATTCTACATTAAACTGAGGCACATCATGTCATGAACTAGAAGTTCATTGAACCAAATATATTATTTTGGCATGACAAGTTACAACATATTTTACATAAAAAGTTACTTGGAATCAGTAACGACTTTTGATGACCGCTAGCTAACGCTACTCTGAGCGAATTTTTCATTTGCCACATGTTTGTCAACTTAATGAGACACTCTCAGATCTAGTCACTCCTCTTTTTACGAGGAGAGAAAAATTGTTATTAAAGAACGACATGAATTGTCGTAGAATATTTCTCTATTGTCTCATTTCGAGAAGCATCTCAGTCAGTGACTTAACAAAACATAGTGATGACAAAATTATATGTTAAAGGCATCTGCTTGGATTGATATCCCTGAGACCAACCATATTGATAGAATACGTAGCCCACATTTGATGTGTGAGAGAAATGTGTATCTAATTGACATGATTCTTCTGAAGAGATTGCCATTTAAGAATATCAGAGTTTCTAATATGGCTGCAATGTTATACATACAAAGGTTAAAGTACACCATCATAGAATGATATTTGGTGATACAATTATATATCAATATGGTGGATACTCATGATTTTGATGTTTTTGACCTTAAACTTAGTTTGGGTTTGCCACTAACCAATGAACATCTCCATTTAGGAGAAATTGATATATCTATGTATTTTTATGCACGGTTATAATAAGATCGACTTCCCGCCGTTAGGGGGATAGAAAAGACTACTGTCATTTGAATAACGACGTGAATTTAAGTGGAATATATTCACCAGGTCTAAAAGTTTTAAGCTCCTAAAAATAGAAGTTTATATAGGTCCTATAATGTTTTATGATATTATGAATATAGATCCACATTCACTAGATAAAATTCATTTACGAGAGATGTTTGTCCTAAAAGTGACAATATCTGCCCCTGAAGTGGTATGGGTGCCCAATATCAATAAGCTCATAGTAGCTAGTGCATACATATAAAGAATGTGTGGGATCTATGAATGATGATCATCAATGAAAATTTACAAATGGTAGCTACCAAAGACCATTAAGAATTGCATGATGCAATACCACGTTTTCGACTGAATGTCAACACAAGCATTTATTGGCCAAATTAGATAGATGCAATTTCAATGAAACTTAATATATGAAACGTGATGAGATAATTAGACCTTTGACTCTGCATGATATAAAAGGGTATTAATCACAGTGAAAATAAATCACTATAGCACAATGTCTACAAGAGACAATGGCATTACAAATATATTTTCTTATACGTGTCAATTTTCTGTACGTACAGAGTCATATATACACGTTTCATATACTTGTTATTGTCGCGTGACTTACGACAGTTGTCATCGTATATTATAAAGACTTACAAGATTTTGCTAAAAGCAATTTCCCAAAAGAAACGCTTCATTATAAGCGTATTGCTTATCAAATCCTTAAAGGATCCAAATACATGAGTGATATGATTGTAAATTATTCATGCTTGAGAAAGAGTCTAAATGTGAGATTTATCTTCGACTAAGGGTAATGATGAAATGTGTCTTATACATGCAAACATACCTCTCATTAGTGAGACGTATCCTGGGTTGGAACCCAAGAAGAAACCATGAGGGAGATGCCCAAAGCTGAATATCTTGTTATATGTTGGGCTGCTACAGTGAAGATAACTCATGAAATCGATAGTTTAAAGCTAACTCATAGATACTCATTATGGTATAGTTAAAGTGATCAAAATTGTCTCAATGAGTATTATGATTGTACTACAAACCGAATTTGGATTATGTTGCTCATATTTAAACTTTCGTGATGTTATGAATGAGCTCTTGAAGAGCATATACGAGACATATTAATAAACTAAAATATGAATGGCTGGGTATGCCATGCTGATTTTTCAATGTTTTGAACCATACATAGTTAAATGTGTTAATTAGCTTCTACTGTTTAGCTATTACATACTTACATAATGTTGAATTTCAACTTGTGAGGTTGTTTCTAACTTTACAAAATGAGGTAAGACTTATTAAATATTGTACAACTATATTTGTATTGTTTTAACTTTGTAGGTAAGAAAATCTTATGATGAGCCCCTGTATGCAAAGCGCACGAGATCTCACTTCGGTAATAGACAAATCAAACCGTTGTTTACTGTACATGAAGCGTGCAATAATCAGGGGGAAATTGTCATCAGGGGAAACATCCAGAAGTATGTTACCTAGGACATATGCGCGTTGCACTCTTTTTCTCCTTCGATTAGGGTTGTTTTTTCCCACATGATTTTTATTACCTGACAAGATTTTTAACGAGGTAACACTAAGCGCGTCCAACATCATATTACTGATGGACATCCAAGGGGGGTGTTGTAAATATTTACAATTAAGTGTTTGCCCATTCATATTCAAGGACATACATGTAATATCACAATAGTATATGGACTTATCATGTAATCCATACCTCTATATAAATGAGGCATATGACACATAATGATACACATCTTCCTCCTCCTACATTTTGCTTTTCTCCTTTCTCTCTATCTCATTCTTCAGTTTATAACAGAATCTTTGTTCTTTGTATTTTACCAATTTTTCTAGTAATATGGAGTCCTGATCTTATCTATGGAACTCTTTAAATTTCTAGTTACAAACTAATTGTGGTCTATAAGCGACTAAGTTTACTTTCAAAGGAAGTTAGATAGTCGTATTTTTATTAAGGATTAATTTTTGTTTACCTACTTGAGGTATGAGACTAAAATCATTTCACCCCTCGTGCTTTTAATTTTGAAAGTTTACCCCCTAAAGTTTCCAGTTTTTATCAATCATGCCAAATTACTGAAATTTTGATCAATTTAGATATTAAATTTAAATATGCAATCTTATTAAAAAGGTTCTAAATGACGATTTTTGTTGTTAGATGACTATATTTTCCCTTAAAGTTTATAAAGTTATAATTAACATCCAAAATACATACAATTTTAGCAATTGAGCATTATTGATGAAAATTGAAAACTATAGTGGGTAAACTTTCAAAAGTAAAAGTACGGGGGGAGGGGGGGTGAAATGATGTTAGTCTCAAACCTCAGGTCGGTAAACTGAAATTAATCTTTTTATTAGGCTCAATAAGTGAATTAAAATTGTTTGCAATGAAGGTTACATGTCAGTTAGTTTAATACCTTGTAGCCTTATACTTTTTTATGCAAGACAACAATTAATGTACATCAGTATATGTGTGTTCAAGTCTGATAATAAATAAATGATAAAATCATCTAATTTTCTCAAAAGTATAAAATGTCTTGAATAGTTGAACTTAAACCATATGTTAGTTGTTAGTCATATTCTAAACTTATATAATGAATAGAAAAAGAAAAAGTAGGTACTAACATACCAATCAATCTATAAACAATAGAGACCCATAAACAATTTCATATCCTAAATTTTCCTATAATGATTAAAAGAAGATAAAAGCTACACTACCGAGATATACGATACTTCAAACAGAATCTTTAACGGAGAGATAGTTATGTAATTTTCGGACGTCATAATGATTGTCTTAGTTTACTGTAAGAAGGACAAAACGGTGATTTTCCGAAACAGGATTATTGTCCTTCAGTCTCTCTCGAACTTAGAAACTTCAAGAGCCCAACATTGTTCGGCTCGCCTCCACGGCCCGGCTTCGGCATCCTCCGTTGAAAGTTGAAACATCGAGAAATAGTGGAATTTGGGTGTAAGTTTTTCTGTTGCTTTGGTTTATAACTAGTAGTCTGGTTTAAGCTAAGATTTCAAGTACTAGTTTGTAATTTGTAGTCGTTATCTGAATTGTGGTTCTGACTGAAATTGAAAATCTTGTTACTTTTGTTATCTACGATCTCTACATTTCCATGTTCAAAACTTCCATCATTTGGAATTTTTTCTTTCTCAATCGAAGTAGTGTCAATTCAATAGCAGATGAAACATGTGCAATCCTATTAGGTTCTTCTCGAACCCAGAATTCAATCACACATATGCATCTCAATTGATAGAAAACGAAGCTCCAATTCAAAATGCCTAAGTTCATTATCCATGTCCTAATTTGAACACTGAAATCAATGATATGATGATGGTCAGTAAATCGTTATTTAAACACCATGGGAAATCCCGGTGTCAGAAGAGTCGAAAGTGGCAGCGCACTTAGGGCGGAGGTTGAAGGAGGGCATGGCGGAGATTGAGGAGCAGGTTCGGATGGAGAAAGTGGGGTTTTTTTTTGGGAAATAGAGAAAGTTTTAGAGTGAGATTTGGGAGAGTGGAAAAGTGAGAGAAAGCAGAAGTGAGAGCAAGAGGAAGTGAATGGACGAGTTACATGGGAGGAAAGGGAGTGCATTGTATAGGAGCAAAACCCAAAAAGATGAGAGCTTTGGAAAAGCCAGAAATGAAGTTGAAGTGTTTACTGTTTATCACAGAAATTGGGGGAGGAGGAAGAAGGGCTGGTTCAAATGAGTCGAGTGATTCATCCACCAACGTATCTAATTAGATCTGATATGTTGCCCATCCAACCCCGCCTCCTTTTTACCCCACCTTTTTACTCAGACGTCGTCAACTTTGGAAATTCTGATGTTGTCCTTGAATTTTAGTCTCCGCGAATGAGACGATGCTACGCGGCTCAGACCCACACATGTATACGGTACAATGCGTGTAATGCAACACTTTCCTAAAAAGAAAACATAGAAACAAGATCTTTAACAACACTCCCTCCCTGTTAATCTAGGCAGAACGTTATGCACATAGAGAGGGGCAAATATTGAAACCAAATCAAGGAAGAAGGAGATGCTTGATCCAACTCTAGTAGCTTATTTGTTACATAGTTAGTTTCTCGATAGACATGTTAATTGATTGAAATTGTTATGGCAAGTGCAAAATATGCTCGACATGAACAATGATCCTCCAACGAATAATAGTTATTAGGGCAAATTACATAGTACCACCTGAACAAATTTGTAAATATAAAAAATCTATTTTCAAAATTTCTCATACAAAATATTACATGAGTCTTTTTTTAACAAGAATTATTACATGAGTCTAGACACCGCATATCTATAAACAAAGCCTGATCCAAAAAAATTGCGTAAGATGACTAGAAATCTGTAGCAATTTGCTTAATTACATGGATGCCACTATGTTGGCATGAAACCCTCACTTCATGCAGTAGCATCACCATCACAAATCTTCTTTTTCCCTTCACCCACCTTGTCACACATCTCTCTCTCCTCAATTCTCAACAGCCATAAACAACCTCATCAAGCAAACCTCCCTCACCGCTCTTAGATCCCTCCAACATGCTCACTCACCGCGTCCTCACCACAAGCTCATCTCTCCTCAGTAACTGCGCGATCGTGTTCTCGCCGTCGTCTCCAATCCCTCTCTCTCTCTCCCATCAATGATCTAGTGGTCCATTTCTAGGTGTTGATCTGTGATGCCTCGAAGATACCGCTCCACCTCGTTGAAGATGTTGATGACGACGATGCTTGATTTCTATACATATGTTGGTAAGATCTATGCTCTAGTAGTAGGTTGATCATGACTAGATGGTGGAGAATCCGATTAAAATTTCACAGTAGCAGCTAGATTTTGCAATAGCAGCAAAAATTCACAGTAGCAGCTAGATGGTGGAGCAAATTTTGCTACTGCTTGAGAGCGATTGACGGGAGATTGCTACTGTGCAATGATGAAGATCATTTGTTTTGACTTTAATTGTCACACCTCGAATCTTATAATTTTACTGCGAATTACTTTCCTTACGTTATCCGCGGATTTACAGTGTCGAAATTAAGGTTTGAACAACAAAATAACGGTCGGAATTGTTGACGGTAATGCAAAAATTTGTGGGGATTTTATTGGAAGATAATGAGTGAAATTAGAGGGTAAATTCCTGTTGGAACGGAGGAAAAATTTTGAGGTCCCCTATGTTTTTTAGGAAGTTTCCTCGTTTGGAAACTTATTTTTTCTTCTTCTCCTGTTTTCCTTTTCTTCTCCTCTTCTCCGCGTCTTTTTCTTTCTTCTTCGGGTTCGCTCCTTTTCTTTTCCCAGGCGACACCGCACCTCACTGTGCCGAAGGGATCTACCACCACCGGCCGCCGTGGGGCGCGTGACTGGCCTCCCTCGACTCGGTGGAGGTCCGGCAACCCAGCACGCCTTCGGATCGGGGCAGCGCCGCTGCGTGGAGGGAGAGAAAACCCTCCGAAAGGTTACTGTACATTCGGGTTCCAACCGGTTCAAGCCACCGTGCCGTCGCCGGTCGTTCGGGGCAGGTCCACCGTCGTCCTCTGTGTCTTCCATTTCAAAGAATTGGACGATTTCGAGCTAGGTGAGAGGATTGATCAAGATTTTCCTAGAATTGGGATTTTATTACTGTTCATAGCGATTTGTGGTTGTTAGGGTTGAATTTGGTTGTTGAGTTGTAAATGAAAGTTGTAGGGGAGATTAAGAGGAGCAAGAAGATGGCCGGAGATCGCCGGTCGGAGGCCATTTGGCCGGCGACCGAATTGTACTGTTCACAGGGGCATTTGTGTCATTTCACGGAAAATTTACTTTTAACAGTTATGGTAAATGAGTTAGGGGTAAAGGTAAAAAAATAATTCTAAGTTAATTTGGAGGTAAAAGGTGATAATTTTGGAGAATTGGAAGTAAAAAGGATTGTAGAAATTATTGTATATAAAACCTTGTGGAGGAAGATTATTGGCCGTACCGATTAAGTTTCGATTATTGTTCAATGTCGTTTCGGTTCGGAAAGGGAATTCCATGTTATCGTTGGTCGGGATTGATCGAAGATTGTTAAGAGTATACAAGAATTAAGCTAGTTTAATACGGAGTTTATACTAATGTCTCCAGAGACCCGACTTTACGAATTGGGATAATTAACATATTTATTTCATTTAACAGGACGTGAGGATTTACGTTCCGGGGAGGCACATGATCGCTCCCAGGGCTAGTCCCTTTACTGTGAGTGGACAGATTATGTTTAAACGAATGCATGCCCTAATTATCGATTTTATTGCAAGGTTTATATGATTGTTTCGAGTATTATAATTCCTCGGATTCTTGAATGTTTATTTGGATTTATGCATATATGTCGAGGAATAGTGTTACTTATTTGTTTTGGGAAGAGAATTGAGTAAAGTATTATTATGAAATTATATTATAAGGGTTGACCATTGAATATGCTAGCTAGAGTAGCGTGAGGGCGCTACTAGAGCTCTTAGCTCCGACCCTAGCCTGAGAGGTCAGGTAAATTACATAGTGCACTATGAGGGTTGACCATTTCCACTTTATTTAGAGCTCTTAGCTCCGACCCTGGTCTGAGAGGACAGACAAACCTGAGAGGTCAGGTTGATATTATAAGGGTTGACCGTTATCACTTTATTTAGAGCTCTTAGCTCCGACCCTGGTCTGAGAGGACAGACAAGCCTGAGAGGTCAGGTTGATATTTCAAGGGTTGACCGTATTATTTTATATAGCTAGCATAGAGTAGCGTGAGGGCGCTACTAGAGCTCTTAGCTCCGACCCTAGTCTGAGAGGTCAGACTTATTATGTTGTGAACATTTCTCTTCCCATAATCCTTACTTGGTTATTTTTGTTTGGTCTAGAGTTTGCAGTCCTTCAAACAACCGGCTTGTAAATTTGTGCTAGGCGTGCCAGTACCTTTGGGTCAGGTACAACCTTGAAGTTGGATGCTACTTGCGTCCCTCTTCTGACTTCTTCTCACAGCGACTGTGACAGACGCCGATCTTCTTCCTCTGTGCTAGGTTCTCTTCTTAGACCTACAAGGGAAAAGTCCCTCTAGGATTTTTCTCCAACCTTTGAGGATGGCCGAATCTTACTTAGTATGCAAGGAAACTAAGCAGCGGGTATCAAGATATAAGCTGGCGAACGGATTCTCCAGAACTGATTGCGGGAGTAAAAACTGCTCAACGGATCGAACAGGGGAGTAGAGAGATTTCAACGGATTGAAACCTGTCAGACTTAACGGATTAAGTCCCTTTTGCAGCTTGACGGATCAGGCTACGGTTGCTGACGGATCAGGCTTGGTTGCTCCGGAGAGGCTTGAAGACTTTCGCGTGGCGAAGTTGTTGTCTGTTTGTTGATAGATGTCGTTGTATTTTTCTCTTGCACCTCAACCCTTTATATAGTGAATACTAGGGTAGATGTTTCCTTGCGAATCAAGGTATAGCCTCAAATAATCCTTCTTGTAGTGCAAGACTAGTTCTTAAAGCCCAATCATGTAAGCCCAAAACCATTCTAGTGGTAACTTAACCTCCTGCAACCACGTGTCTAATTTCTTATAATACCCTCGCGAACGCTTTTCCAACCGCGAACGTATTCTGTTAACACACGTCCCGCTTCGCGAGCGCGTTTCCCCCTGCGAACAAATTATCTCCTTTCGCGAGCGTACTTTGTTACTGTGCTCCTTGCGAGCGCTTTTGACTTTCCAAACGTCCTCTGACCCTCTTGACCGCAGGCATCGGTCCACTTGCCTTTATAAATGGGCTTTTTACTTCTGGATCCAACATTGCCCCCCAGTTCTTGAGATTAAGCCCGTTTGCGAAAATCGAAAAGAGCTATACCTTAGCATTGATTTAACCAAAAGCAAACGTCTTTTCATTGTCAAACTCCTCAGAACACTCAACCATCATTTCCCTCTGCAACTCTTTTCAAACCTTCCTGAGATAATCCGCCGCCGTTCCTACTTCCAAATCAATGGCACCCAAACACACCTTCTCTGCTGTGAAAACCACACCCAGAACCCCTTCTGAGCATGAAGCCCTAAACTTTGTCCAAGCCATGGTTGGCCTCCGACCTGCTCCAAAACCCAAGGGTTCTTGGTTGAGAGTTAAGATTGATCAAACCTGCGACCTAGGTCCCTGGGTTGATGTCTTCCCACACCCACTTGAAATGCCTTACCGTCAACATGCATCTCGAATTCCCCCTTTAATCTTTCGCGAGGAAGAAGTTTCATTCGTCGACTGGCAGAAGTCAGACGCCCAGACCAGATTTGGGCAGTGGCCGAATACTAATGACGCCGAGATCCAGTGGTACCAACAACGCCGTAGTAAGGACCTTGAACGATGGCAAGCCGTTGGAATCGCTGACCCTATCGACCTCTGCTTCTCCTTGAAGTCTGGTTGTAACAGAGCTCCCCTGGCAGCAGCAATTTGCTTCTGGGACACTTCATCAAACACCTTTCATCTCCCCGCAGGCCCAATGGGTATCACCCTCCTAGATATGTATACAATTACCGGATTTCCATTCGCCTGCGCACCGAGTCCTCTCAACGACCTTGCTCTGGAACATCAAATCCCCTCTGATCAGCCTCGCCCCAACTCATACGCCGCGTGGGTCAATCACTATGGGAGCACTGACGACGATCTGAGTGGCCTAGCATTTCTGGAATTCTGGCTACTCAAATATGTTGAATGTAGCGCCACCAACAAACCCACTTTCGCCTGGGCCAGAACGGCTGAGTTACTTTACAACGGTATTCCTCTCAATCTTTTGGAGTTAGCCACTGGATTACTATATAGGTCACTACACTTTCTATCCTTAGAGCCCTTTAAACACAGATCTGTTAGCGGTCCTCTTTGGATTTTGGACTTGTGGCTTCAAACCTATTTCCCTGCTTTTCGCTCTTCCTCTGTCACCAGCTTCCTAAAAGATAAGGTTTTAGGCCAAACCATCGTATCCGCTCCACATCCTCCAGCCCTTAGCTATTCGCGTTGTTTCCACCATCTGTATAGTATGGAAAGCCTACCTTCAGATTCTATTCTCGTTATCTGCAGACGCACATACCCTTCTCTCGTTAAAGAAGGTTTTATTTTCAGCAACAAACACAACGTCCTGCAGCTCCTTTTCTTTCTACGCCTCCTTTCCAATCGCGACCTTAAACTACCAGGGAGAGCCGGAGTAGAAATCTATGCCCCCAACTTCTTCACGAGGCAATTTGGAATGTGCCAAAAAATTCCATATCCCCCATTGGCTAGTCGCAACCATTTCACTTCGTGGCGAGAAACCTATAATGCTGGGATTGATCCTGATTCCATCCCCTCCCGTTTTAAAGACATCGCTCAGCCTGTCAACACCTATCCCCTTGGCGGAGTACGTCTGAGCTTCGAGGCCACTAATGAGTTTACTAAGTGGTGGACATCAATCAACGAAGGCAAATGGAAGCCAAACCACCTATCTGTGTTTAGACAAATCTTCCAGCCATATCAGACACAATTCCGTCATGCCGAAGACCTGGCTGTTTTTGCCATTGACGGCCCTCGCCAAAGCGTTGAATCTTCTTTGGTTCCTGAGGAGCGCACAGAAGTGCTTCCTGCCCCCCAGGTATTTAAAACTCTTTAACTATGTTTATCAATTTTCTGATCTGTATCCCTTTTTCCGACCATCTTCCTTCCTTGCAGCGTCCTCAAAGAACCAAGAAGCGCGCGAACAAGAATGCAGATCATCCACTCAAGAGGCTCAAACCAAATCTTTTTACAGAAGGAAATGCTCTCCAACCCCAGGTATGGGTTCATTTTGTTTGAAAACTCGTATGCTCATGTAGCCAAGTCAATTAATCATATAATTGCCTTCTAGGTGGATCAGCTTATGCAGTCTAACTCTGAAGACGTACCATCCCTTGAAGAATGCAATCAACATCCTGCTGTTTCTGGTGCCCCCAACCTAACTGTTCTAGCTGAAGTAACCTCTGCCGTGGCCCAAGAGGCGATTCCTCCCAGAGCTAACCTGGACACTGGGACTCCTGCTGAAACAGAACAAGAGGTATTATTTTGATAAACCATTCAATTGGCGATGTTTCAATGATCTTGAGCTCAATTGTGCTTCTGTCGTTTCAGGGACCAACTCCTGTATTTGAAGTTAGCTCTTCCTCCGAGTCAGTTGCTTCTCCGATCCTGGATACTATGATGGGAGAGATCTTTAGTGAAAGCGCCAAGCTCGTTCCACTTCAAACTGTTGCTGCGAATGAGCCTTTTCCCCGCGAGGCAACTTCCTGTTCGCCTCAGAGAAAAATGACTGATACTCGCGCGAATGAAATCCCTCCCGCGAACACAGTCTCTCCGGCGAACGAAACTGCTGTCGCGAATGCCGATCGCGCGACTGATATTGTTCAACCAGTGCTTCAACCGGTAATCCCAACTGAGACTGACCCAAAGGTAACCATTTTTATTTTGCAGCTTCTGTTTGTACTCTCACAAACACTTATTATTTCTTTATTTGACAGATTCCGGAGAACCTCCCAATGACCTCCCCATCTGATCATGCTACGCCTTCCCTCATCGAGCAAGTTCAATTAATGCTGGATCCTTTTCAAGCAAACCAATCCATCGCTGATGCGACACTATTCCTCCGCAACCTAGAGCATGAAGATCTTCTCCACCCACATACTAGGGTCCAAATTGAAGATGCTGTTCGTCTCCTTCGAGTTCAAGCTGATGAAAGACTCTTGAAGAAATTGCAACGTCTGTGGGAATTCACAACCAAAGCTGTGACTTTGTCTGAACGTGTCAGAGCCACGCGATTGGAGGCTCCTCAGTACCATCAACAGAAAGAGAAGTTCCAAGCCGAACGGGTTGCCAAAGCCACCAATCTTGCCAAACTTGTCCATAACGCGACCCAGTTATTTCCTAACCGACTTGCTGAGCTTAAACGTCAGAAAGCTGAGATTGAGGCCCAGCTAGCAATTGTCGAAGAGGAAACCCAGAACAACTTAAACGTCTTGGAGCAAGAGAAGAACTCCTATCAGACTCTTCAACAAATGATCAACCAGGTGGACGACAGGATCGAAGATTCCCTGATCAACGAAGAAAATACCCAAAACGCCCTTGATTCTGCTTTAGCGAACATTAAGCACATTAGTAAATTTATTTAACTGTTTATCTGTTCTGACTTTGTTCGCGCATATTATTCTGAATGCAGAAGATCTTTTCAAATTAATTCCATATCCTTGACCACTCGAAAACTGTTCCCAACTTTAACTGCAACGTCGCACCATTAACTTGCGCATTTACCGTATTCAACTAACACAGCACGCGTGACAAATGCTTGACCAATGAACGAATAGCAAACCATTCAGTTCCCTTTGGTGAAAACCTAGCGTTTCGCCTATAAATATCAATTAATTCCTTTCATCACCTTCAACAACCAAGAACATGTATTCTCCTTTCAGTCTCAAAGCAATTCCACCAGACCTCTTTCTTCAACCTTTCTGTCCTCTAGGCTTCACAACCAAACCTCAAATCCTGGGTAGGCTTCACAACCTAACCTCAGGAATAAGATCTGATGCGCCCAGCCCTGAAGTCGCATCGAAGTGCATCACTGGAACCAAATTCCACTTGATGAGGGGATTGACTTCTGGTATTGGACCGAAGAAGGCTTCTGTGCCGACATGATTCCTCTTGCCGAGCCTCTTCCGCGCCAGGTCAGACCAAGTTGCTTCTACTCCCATCACCGTCGACTTGCTTTCAACAAGCTGGCCGCGCAAGGTGGAAGATGAAGCAAAACCTGCAATAGTTTGAAGAGAGACTTTATGAAAGGAGTCGCAATAGCTCTCTCTTTAAGCAGCTTTGTTCTTGTTCAACACTGTATTTGTTGCAACCAGTTCTTGTTCAACACTGTACTTGTTATCCATGAATACTATGCAATAAACACACATTGTTTATGTTCTATGTATAAACCACAGGCGTTGGTTCAAACTAAATTAGGGCTTGAAAAACACAATTTGTTCTTCCCAAAAATTGTCAAAAAATTCGAAAATAATCGAAAAACCACATTAATTGGTTTGTATATCTATGGTGCCCCCCAGTTTTATCATGTGCATAAAAAGCCGAAAACCTCAACCAGGTTAGGCGTTAAGCAACATGAATGAAACTGACAAGATCCCAATTCTGCAAACAAGATCCTAAGGCTCTAAACTCTGCCCCCCTTGCTGGCAAACAGGCTGTTCTGTCATCTGTGGCGACGAAGGATCATCAGAAGCCCAAACACTTGGAAAGTACTGTTTCAGATGCCTCCCATTAATAGGGTTATTATGGACTTCTCCATCCAAATCTCGCAAATAATAAGCACCTTTACCCAAGATCTGGTCAATCACAAAAGGCCCCTGCCACGTAGGCGACCACTTACCCCTGCCGCGAACGTGTTCGCCAAAGGGAAGTACTGCTTTCCAAACCAAATCGCCAACTCCAAAACTTCTGCCACGTGTCCTGGCGTCATATGCGCGAGCGACTCGTTGTTTTTCAACCATTATATGATCTAAGGCTTCCATACGAGTAGTATCCAACTGTTCATGCTCCTGAAACATGGCCTGAACATAATCCTCTCCTACTAACTGATGTTGTTCGCGAACCCTTAAAGAATTAACACTTACCTCCATGGGTAAAACTGCATCATGCCCAAACATCAAGGCATAGGGTGTGGTTCCTGTAGGCGACCGCTTAGATGTTCGATATGCCCACAGAGTATGATCAAGCTCGTTATGCCAATCTCTAGGATTATCAATCAGCATCTTTCGCAGGATATTGATTATGACTTTGTTACTAGCCTCAGCTTGTCCATTCGCCTGAGCATAATATGGTGTGGAATGCAGAAACTTAATCCCATAGTCAGCAATGAAGTCTTCGGTTTCTTTCGCTAGAAATGCTGCCCCCCTGTCTGCAACTAAACACTCTGGGATACCATACCTGCTAATGATGTTGCTGAAGATGAAGCTGCAAACTGTTCGAGCAGATGCATCTTTTAAGGGTACAGCCTCCACCCATTTTGTGAAATAATCGGTCGCTAATAGGATGAACTTATGCTGCTGAGACGAAGCTGGATGAATAATTCCTATAAAATCCAACGCCCATCCTCTTGCTGGCCAAGGCTTAATAATGGGTTGCATGGGCACATCTGGAACATGCCGCACCGGTCCATGCGCTTGACACTCCTGACAACCTTGAGCAAAGGTGATGCAATCTTTCAAGATTGAAGGCCAAAAGTAACCATAACGACGGATAAGCCACCTCATCTTTGGTCCAGCCTGGTGCGAACCACACACTCCTAAGTGTACCTCTCTCATTACTCGCTTAGCTTCTTTTCCAAAGATACACCTAAGATAAACTCCATCCTCTCCTCTGCGTAAGAGTTCGCCACCTCGTATCACATAGTTAGTGGCAAAGTATCTGACTTGTCTATCAACTGGAGTAGACGGATTATCCAAGTAATCAATGAGTGGTTGACGCCAATCTGTATCGATAGCCTCTATCGTAGCGACGTACCATTCATCCGCGTCTACCCTTCGAGCCATGAAAGAAGGTAACGTCCTTCTTTCCACCTTCAAAATCCGCTCGCAGACTCCATCAGCCAAAGTTATGCCAGTGGCGATTTGGGCTAATTCATTCGCCGCGACGTTGTGTGCTCTTGGGATATAATCCAGAGTGACATCACTGAATTGCTCCAACAACTCTGTAGCCCTTTCCCAAAAAGGAACCAAAGTAAAGGTGGTACATTTGTATAACCCCTTAAGCTGATTGATCACCAACAAGGAGTCACCAAACACACTTACCACTGTTGCCCCCATTGCGAGCAACATTTCCAATCCAATTATGAGTGCTTCATATTCAGCCTGATTGTTGGTGCATTTCCACTCTAGTTGGAAAGAATATGCATGACGAACCCCGAGCGGACTTACTAGAGATATCCCTGCGCCAGATAAACTCTCAGTACTGCTCCCATCAAAGTATAATTCCCAAGGCTGCATCAGAATGGCCACCACATCTAACTCCCTGTATTGTAAATCTTGTTCCACAGGATGATGAAGCAAAAAATCTGAAACCGCTTGTCCGGTTTGTGCCTTCAAAGGTGTATATTGTAGTGAGAACTCCGACAAAGCTAACACCCATTTACCAATTCGACCCCTAAGAATAGGTCTAGTTAACATGTATTTCACCAAGTCCGTCTGTGCCACCACTACCGTTGTGAAAGATAACATGTAATGGCGTAATTTGCAACCGGCGAAATACAACGCGAGGCACAACCGTTCCATGTCACTGTACCTGGTTTCTGCATCTATCAACGTCCTGCTAAGGTAATACACAGCATGCTCAACCACTTTATCACCCTCTTGGTGTTCATCTTGTGCTAAAAGTGCAGCAATGGATGTCTCGCATGCTGAAATGTAGAGCTTCAAAGGGTGACCCGGCCGTGGAGGCATCAGAACTGGCGGTGAAACTAGGTACTGCTTTATTCTGTCGAACGCTTCCTGGTGACTTGTTTCCCAACGAAACTCCGTATCTGCCCTCAATTTTAACAAAGATGTAAAGGGTTGAATCTTTCCTGCTGAATTCGAGATGAACCTACGTAAGAAGTTAATCTTTCCTAGTAACTGCTGCAACTCCTTCTTGTTAGTTGGGGCAGGAGCTTCTATGACTGACTTGACCTTGTCCGCTGGAATCTCGATCCCCCGCTGATGGACCACAAACCCTAGGAAATCGCCTGACTGAACCCCAAAGACGCATTTAGCTGGGTTCATTCTGAGTTTATGTTTTCGCATCCTTATGAAGACTTTTCGTAGATCCTCTATGTGGTCTGCCTTAATCTTGGACTTTACTACCACATCGTCAATATAAACCTCCAATATCTTCCCTAATATGTCATGGAAGATAAGGTTCATCGCCCTTTGATACGTGGCACCAGCATTCTTAAGCCCAAAAGGCATGACTTGGTATTCGAATGCTCCTGTAAATCCCGGACATCTGAAAGCCGTCTTGTGCTTGTCTTCCTCCTCCACAGGAATCTGGTGATATCCTGCGGTTCCATCCATGAACGATAACAATTCATGCCCTGCCACTGCATCTACCAGCATGTCCGCCATGGGCATAGGATACACGTCCTTTGGTGTGGCAGTATTTAAATTCCTGTAATCCACGCACACCCTCATCTTACCATTCTTTTTCCTGACTGGTACTATGTTAGACAACCACTTGGCATACTTTGTAGGTCGAATAATTCCTGACTTAAGCATCTTTTCCACCTCTTCCTTAACTGAAGCCGCTGTGTCGGCATGCATTCGCCTAGGTTCTTGTCTGACTGGCCTGTAACCATCCATGATTGGTAGCTTATGACAAACTAGCTCTGGTGCTAAACCAGGCATGTCCTCGTATTTCTCTGCGAAGCAATCCTTGTACTCGTGGAGTAGCTCAATGAGCTTCTGTTTTTGTTCAGGCTCCAAATACACACTTATTCCAACCTCTATTGGTTCCTCTAGGGTCCCCAGGTTGACTTTCTCTACTGGATCCTTGACCTTAGGTGGAGTATCATCCAAGGCTGCCGGAGCTGCCTGGATAATCTCCTCCTCTTCCTCGTAATATTCCAACACATCATCGTTAACGCACTCTACTGCCGCCACCTGTTGGAAAGCCTCTTGCTCCTGCCTAAAAATAGATAATCTCTGATGCAGGGAAGCGTAGGCTTCCAACTCCTCCTTGCTGAGTTGTGGCTTCATTGATTGTTTCGGGGTAAAACCATGGAGATTGGTCTACTGGCGTCTGCTTGAAGTTGCGCCAATCCCCATTGCGTAAGCTCAGTGGAGGTCACCCCATATGGATGTCCTTTCTTTGTGATGCCACTGACTCTTAAAGGCCTCATGTCTTCACTGTAATAACTTGCATCAACAAAGCAAGCTGCTACTGAGAACGGTCTAGGATCGGCCTTGATTATTTCAGATTCATCAGTTTCTGGGTTTCAGATAGCGAGCTCTTGATGGAGCGATGATGGAACACAACCGGCCTGATGAAGCCAATCTCTGCCCAGAATCATAGTATAAGGAGCAGTGCACTCAGCTACGAAGAAAGTTTGATACATCTCTGATGGGCCAACCCTAATTTTTAGTATCACTACACCGAGTGTCTGAGCTATGTTTCCAGCAAAACTTTTCACCTTCATCTTGCTATCTAGAATTTTCTCCTTCGGAACCTGAAGGAAATTCATGGTCTGTACGGTAAGGACACTTACAGCAGCCCCTGTATCCACCAATATCCTACTGACCCTTTTGTCCATCATATCAGCAGATACGTATAATGGACGCAAATGCTGCCTCATGGCGAATGTGGGCTTGGAGAACAAAACGTACTTTCTTCTCAAATCAGGGTCCATGTCCTCTTTATCCTTCTTTACAGCCAACTCCTCTCTGCGAACGGATGACTCCACTCCAGTCTCATCTTCTGACATGTTGAGGAAAACTTCAGACGAAATTGGCTCATCCAATGCATACATAGAAGGTAAGACATACACCATATTGCAATAAGTGTTTGTCTCTGGAACTGGTATCACAGCTTCGGTCGTCACGTACACCTGAGCAGATTCAGATTGGTCTGAAATCATCTCACCATGCTCGTTTTCCACATAAAGCATGCTACACGGCAAACTTTCGTCCATACCCCCGGTTTCATCTTCCTCAGTTTCCTCCATATCATCTTCTATGACTCGAGGTATATCGACTTCTGACTCTTCTTCTACGCGGGCAAATGCTTCAGCCATCTGCTTTACTAAAGAAACCTCTGGAACAGGTCTTTGTTGCTCAACCTCAATCATAGGTCCAACCTTATCTGTTTCTTGGGACACCGGATCCTGACGCTGAACTACTTTTGGTCTCCATTCGACCTTTGTTTTCGACGTCTTGATATTGTCTCCGCTCTCAGGGACTTCTGATATCCTAACCCTTTTCGCCGGAGACGTCTCAGGTGTCTTACTAAAGGTGGAAATAGATACTTCACCCACCACCTTTTTACCTACCCGTGACAAAACTGGTTCTCGCGTATGTTGACTTTTGTCAATGCTCACCCTTGACCATACAGACTTTCGTTCGCCGCTATTTCCTTCTCGCGAGACTCTCTTCTGTCCGCTATGTTTCGTGGTAGAAGTCTCGGTGGTATCGCGAACGTTTCTGATAGGGCAATAAGGTCTAGCTGACAATAAATCCAGCTTCCGCCTTAACTGTTCCGGAGTTTCCCTGATCTGGTCTGGGCTGACTAGGCCTTTATCCAATGCCTCCAAAAGCCTCTTGGTTTTGCCATATCTTCGCTGCACGTTCCTAGTCTGAGTGGGTGTGGCTTCTACCACCTTTCCTCTCTCTCTGACCATCCAGACGTTGTCTTTGAGGATATTCCGTGAAGCTGGTGGTATATAAGGCTTAGTTATTACGTCCTGCGGGTAGACCACTGGCTTCTTCTGCTCCATTCTTGCCTGGCGTAAACGCAAGTAGAGGTTGGAATCCCTCTGACTAGGGCTTGCTGATCTCCTCATCTGCTTCGGGCTGTGTAGCTGATATGCTTCAGGGGGTGTAGCAACCGCACTCTTCTGCTTGTGTTGTGGCTCTTTAGCAATGCCACATTCAGTTTTGCACCTATCACACAACATGACTGCTGATGTACCTGCCATTGGTTCTTTCCGTTTGACAACTTCTGTTTCTCCAGCTATAGTGCTTAGGTCAAGCGTCAGTTTTCTGCTACCCCGAGCCAAATCAACCACAGCCACATCTGCTACCGCTGGATCACAAAAGGTGATTGACCCCTCATTGACCCATTGTTGTATCTGATCTTTGAGCTGCATGCACTGAGAAGTCTTGTGAGTCCACAAGTTATGAAACTTACAATAGGTCTTACCAGCTATTGCCTCTTCTGGGGGAAAGACTCCCCAAGGGATGGCCACCTCGTTGGCCATGATCAGCTTGTTCAGGATAATATGAGCCCTACTGGCATCGTAAGTGTATTCTTTGAACTTCGGCCTTGTTGGCAGTGGCTTTTCCTTCTTCCCTTCGCAGGGCGCTAAATCAATCATATTGATGGTGGGAAAAGGATCGATGTCCACCCAAGCCGCAGTCTTTTCTTCATTCGCTCCGAGCTTTCCCTCGTTGATCCAAGTCTGGATAGTGTCCTTCAAGCGAATGCACTCCGATGTGTTATGGTTCCAAAGATTATGGAACCTGCAGTACTTCTTTCCTTTGAGCTGTTCCTGTGTAGGGGGAGGTCCAAAGTCATTCCTTACCTTCCCTAATGCCGTCAGATCTTCCAAAATTTCCGGTGCCTTGTGTGCATTATATGTATAGGATTCGTACTCCGGCTTAGCGAACGCGGCGAACGAGATCTTTACTGGCTCTTTAGACATTTTCAACACCTGGGACTTGATAGGCTGTCTGCCTGCTAACTCTACTGCTGCGACTTCTTCCTCATAACCCATCATGTATGGGTCTGCATAGGGCATAGCTTGTGGGGCCGAATAGTAGGGATCCATATGGGAATATATTGCCCCCACAGTCTTGTGCCTTGCTGGAGGCATTCTGGGCCTCAGCGTTCCTGGGATGAGAGCTAAGTTGTTCCTGGAATTGTTAGCGTCTTCGTCCAGCTCATTCAGGAAGTACTGGTAACTGCCAACCCTGTTCATTAAGTCAGCCATGCTAGAGAACACTCCATCGTGGTGTTTTGCTCTCTGTCTCTTCTCCAACCCACGAATTGCGATTTTGATCAAGTCAGGCTCCGGGATTGGAGTTTTGCACTTGGCCTGTTGAATCTTGAACCGCTTGAGGAATTCTACAGATGACTCCATAGGTTGCTGATACATCGCTGTCAAAGAAGACAAGTCAACCTCTGGTTCCACAGTTCCAAATGTGGTTCTAAACATGGTTTCCATCACGTTCCAGTCAGGGACCGATCTTGGTATCAATTTGGTATACCATGTCAGTGCTGACCCTGACAATGAGGCACCGAATGTGCGTAACTTGAAAACATTGTCCGCACCATATGGTCCACACTCGCCTGTGAATCTTGCGATGTGGGTGGCTGCGTCTTCGGATCCCTCTCCTGAGAACGAAGTGAATCTAATCTGCCGATAATGTTCCGGCCATGGGCTCTCAGCTACCCATTCTGGATACGGGTGTGCGTATGCAGTGTTCACAGCAACAACGGGAGTTGCCCTTATGGCCTCCTGTATCATATTCTGGACTGCATCCCAGTCCAGCTGAGGTCTCCTTTGATTAGGTGTTGGCGAACGACGTGGTTGCTGCCTTGGAGCCCTCTGTCGTCCTCTAGCCCCTACAGGGTTCTGATTATTGTGCACCGCTAATTGGTCATCACCCACACGAAGTGGACCAAATCCCTCCCGGTGCACGGTTCTTCTATCCACCTGGTGATCGACCTCTTCTAGCAACTCTTCTTCTGGAGGCTGTTGGCGGATAAGCTGCTCAGTTCTCATGGCATTTAAAGCCTCCATGAACATATCCATCCTCTTATTCAGCGCTTGCTGATTTTCATTCATCTTAGTTGCTAGGTCTGCATACCTTAGGTCCTGAATCTCGGCCTTTTTGTCTTGTTGCCGGGCTCGGTCGCGGACCTCCTGGAAACCTTTAGTCAGGTTATCCAATGATGAGCTTAATGCTCCTACCTGTTCAGCAAGGTTCTGTGACTGTCCTCCGTTAGTCATGGCACCGAACTTGCTAATAGCTTGTTCTGCAGATAGCTTCCTACAGTAAGCCGAATTATGTGGTCTTGCGACTACGTGTTCTGGTTTGGAACACGAAGGATATTCCTTTTGATATTCGCCGAAGCCTGTAATCTTGACACGGTCCCACTGGGCGTGCCAGATGTTTGGTCTAGAGTTTGCAGTCCTTCAAACAACCGGCTTGTAAATTTGTGCTAGGCGTGCCAGTACCTTTGGGTCAGGTACAACCTTGAAGTTGGATGCTACTTGCGTCCCTCTTCTGACTTCTTCTCACAGCGACTGTGACAGACGCCGATCTTCTTCCTCTGTGCTAGGTTCTCTTCTTAGACCTACAAGGGAAAAGTCCCTCTAGGATTTTTCTCCAACCTTTGAGGATGGCCGAATCTTACTTAGTATGCAAGGAAACTAAGCAGCGGGTATCAAGATATAAGCTGGCGAACGGATTCTCCAGAACTGATTGCGGGAGTAAAAACTGCTCAACGGATCGAACAGGGGAGTAGAGAGATTTCAACGGATTGAAACCTGTCAGACTTAACGGATTAAGTCCCTTTTGCAGCTTGACGGATCAGGCTACGGTTGCTGACGGATCAGGCTTGGTTGCTCCGGAGAGGCTTGAAGACTTTCGCGTGGCGAAGTTGTTGTCTGTTTGTTGATAGATGTCGTTGTATTTTTCTCTTGCACCTCAACCCTTTATATAGTGAATACTAGGGTAGATGTTTCCTTGCGAATCAAGGTATAGCCTCAAATAATCCTTCTTGTAGTGCAAGACTAGTTCTTAAAGCCCAATCATGTAAGCCCAAAACCATTCTAGTGGTAACTTAACCTCCTGCAACCACGTGTCTAATTTCTTATAATACCCTCGCGAACGCTTTTCCAACCGCGAACGTATTCTGTTAACACACGTCCCGCTTCGCGAGCGCGTTTCCCCCTGCGAACAAATTATCTCCTTTCGCGAGCGTACTTTGTTACTGTGCTCCTTGCGAGCGCTTTTGACTTTCCAAACGTCCTCTGACCCTCTTGACCGCAGGCATCGGTCCACTTGCCTTTATAAATGGGCTTTTTACTTCTGGATCCAACAATTTTATCATGCATTTGTGGAATTTTAGTAATTGTGGGCATGCATAAATGTTATTTAAATCAATAAATCTTTGGGAGAGCATGAAACATTGGTTTTAATTATTGTGGTGAATTTTTAGTGTTTCATGGATTATTTTTCGTCCACTCACTCTAACATTTTCCATGTTTCTCTCCTGGGCCTTTGTTTTTCTTAAAATGCCCAGACTGCAGAGTTCGGCCAACAAATTAGAAGGCGCATAGTGGTTACCTCTCCACACAGTTTTCACTAGTAGGTTTCTGAAAACCTACAAGTGTTCTTTTCCTCCTTTGTAGTAGAGCTCTGATAACCTGGGTATATTATTACTATGTTTCGAGGTAGAGTACGGAACTTATTCATTATTATTCCAGGAATTTCGGATATTTATTAAGTTGAAAGATGGTTTGTGATTGTGTTATGTTATTGTGGTTGTATTTGTGGAGGTGGTTGTGTGTTGATGTGAGCAGGTTGGCTCAAGTAAGAAGGGGGATGGAATTAGAAGTGTATACTGCCTGTGTTTACTTTGATTTTAGGTGAAGGGTTACTCACTATTAGGGGACATTATGCCGAAATTTCGGTAACTACCCTTTTAGGTGGGTCCCGCAGGAGTCATTTTGGGATTTACTGGGAAATCTCGGGATGGGTCCTGTCATTAATTATTGGTGGTTTGGTGTGATATAGAATACTCTGATGACTCATTCTCTCATCTTTAATTAAGGGTTTTGCTTTCAAGGTATGCTATTGTGCTTGGGACATTTTTCAACTTTCTTTGTTTTTATTCTTTTGTTTTGAACAAATTTATTGTTTCTCTAAGAGAAGAATGCTATAGAGGAAATTGAATTTGTTGCTGAAAGCTTTGAATTTGCTGTGTTTGTCATCGACAATTTGTGTTTGGGTAATGCCTGGGAAATAAGAGCTTTCGAGTTGACAGTAGCAGCTTCTAAATCGACAGAAGCATCTTAGTTTGGTTCCGAGTTGACAGTAGCAGACTTGAGTCGACATTAGCAGCTTCTAAATCGACAATACCAACATTGTTTGGTTCTAGAGAAGTGCTAGAAAAAATTACAAATATCATAGCAGTAGCACAATTTTATGGGTCTAATTTTTTTAATCGGTAGTAGCATAATTTTCTGTCGGCAATAGCATGCTCTTACTCAGGCAGTAGCAGTTTTCTTGTTTATAGAATCAGTAGATAAAAAAATGTAAGAACTAAAAAGGGTATTATGGTAAAATAAATGGTGACAGATGACATGCGAACATTAGTTTGTCTTAAATTATTAATATTTGTCCTTAGATATGTAAGATAATGTGTAAATAATGTATTTATAAACTTTAATTGGTTGATAACTAATATGTAGTTTACTATAGTTATTAAGTCTGAAATCTATAAGATTCATATGTATTGTTGAAGCATAAATTAAGTTGCTATTACGAATCTTGTAAAACAGTCTAATTCTAATACACATCTATATCAATAAATCTATATTAATAAAACAGTGAGAATAATTAAATTTTTGAATTTCTGATTATGCCTTTGATTTATTAAAGTTTAAATCTAATAATTTAAGAAAGTATGAATAAAATAGACAATTTATGTTTTTAAGAATGAGATTCCATTTTTAAAAAAATAGAGATGAGATATAAATAAATAAATTCATAAAAACACAAAAATAAGTTAATACTCATATCATGTACGTATTAGTAAAACTTAAAGAACCAATCATCAACGAATTTTAAATAACGGAGAATTCAATATATAAGAAAACTTAAAGAACCAATCATCAACGAATTTCAAATAACGGATAATTAAATATCTAAGAATTAGATTATTCACTAGGGTTCTACATATCAAATCTTTTGAACCTAAAGTTGAAACAGAATACAACTTTTGGACAATCAAAAGATTTCAAAAATTTAGGGGCAACAGAAAATGATTTCCTAGCTTGAAGAGTGGGTCCTCCATGGTGTGCTGTCCTAAACTCAAGGAAAAAGGGCAATTCGGTCCACAACAAACACAAATCCAAAGTTTCATTCAGTTGTCAGTTTCCTTCTCAGAACGAAAAAAAAGAAAGAGAGAAGCAGAGAGAGCTGACCGCCCCGCCATGAAGAAAGTAGCTTCCTTTCTATCTGCCCAATCCTAAATCTCAAACCTCACATCTCAAAACCCACTCCCTTTGACTCTAACATCATCATGGGCTCTCTCCTCCCCATTCTTGACCTCAACTCCTCCCCCAATCCCCCTCAACCCACCACCGCCGTGGCTCCCCTCAAGGTCCCCAAAGTCGAACCCAAGTCCGAGCCTTACGATGGCCCCATGCCGCCGCCGCAGACCACTCCCCTAACGCCGCTGAATCTTTTCCCCAATCCCCAAATTACCCTTCCGGTGACTGCCCAATTTACCCCTCCGGTGACTGCCCAAATTACTCCTCCGGACCAGGACACCGTGTTCTCCGAGTTCCACCGCATTCAGGAGCTCTTCCACACGGCATTCGCCAAGGGGATTCAGAACTGCGATGGCGGCGGAGGGGACGAGGACGACGTCGTTTTGGACCCGGAGTCCGGTGCGATTGTTCCGGTGGAGGACGCGAGCCAGCAGCAGCAGCTGGCGGAGGTGGCCCAGCGGAGGAAGTACCCGCAGCGGTCGAACGAGCTCGTCCGCGTCACCGATCTCAGAGAAGAGGACCACCGCTACTTCCGTGAGGTCGTCAGAAAGACTCGAATGCTCTACGATTCGATTCGGATCAACTCAATTGCGGAGGAGGATAGGAAGAATCCGGGTCAGGGGAAGCGGACCCGGGGCGACTTGAGGGCCGCGTCAGTGCTCCGGGACCGGGGCCTGTGGCTCAACCGTGACAAGAGAATCGTCGGGTCCATTCCTGGTGTCTATGTTGGTGACCTCTTCTTTTTCAGGATGGAGCTCTGTGTGGTTGGGATACACGGCCAGGTTCAGGCCGGGATTGACTATCTCCCGGGGAGCCAGAGCTCCAATAGGGAGCCGATTGCCACCAGCATTATCGTCTCGGGTGGGTACGAGGACGATGAGGATGCCGGGGATGTTATTATCTACACGGGGCATGGAGGGCAGGACAAGCTGAACAAGCAATGTGCTCACCAGAAGCTTGAGGGAGGCAACTTGGCATTGGAGAGGAGCATGCATTACGGGATTGAGGTGAGGGTTATTAGAGGGAGGAAGATAAACAATGTGGCTTCACAGAAGGTGTATGTTTATGATGGGTTGTATAGGATTCTCGAGACTTGGCTTGATGTTGGGAAATCGGGGTTTGGTGTGTATAAGTTTAAGTTGCTGAGAATCGAGGGGCAGCCTGAGATGGGGAGCTCATTACTTAAGTTTGCAGAGAGTCTTAGGACTAAGCCATTGTCTGTGAGGCCGAGGGGTTATCTTAGTTTGGACCTTTCACATCAGAGGGAGAATATGCCTGTAAGGCTTTTCAATGACATTGATGCTGATCAGGATCCATTGTATTTTGAGTATCTAAGGGCACCTGCATTTCCGACTCATGTGTATCAGCAGTCCACAAATGTTACCGGCTGTCAATGTGTTAACGGTTGTAGTGAAAATTGCATTTGCGCTATGAAAAATGGAGGGGGGTTTCCTTATGATCAGAATGGGTTTCTTTTGAGTGGGAAACCTGTGGTATTTGAGTGTGGGGCCTTCTGCCTTTGCCCCCCATCCTGTGGGAATCGTGTCACCCAAAATGGAATGAAACATAGACTGGAAGTGTTTAGATCAAGGGAAACAGGTTGGGGAGTTAGGTCTTTGGACTTGATACATGCTGGTGCCTTTATATGCGAGTATGCAGGAGTTATTCTCACGAGGGAGCAGGCTCAAATTTTTTCCATGGGTGGTGATAGCTTGATTTATCCCCATCGGTTTGCTGATAAATGGGCAGAATGGGGAGATTTATCTCAGATCTATCCTGATTATGTGCGTCCAACTTATCCGGCAATCCCACCGCTGGATTTTGCAATGGATGTGTCCAAAATGAGGAATGTTGCTTGTTATATGAGCCAGAGTACCACTCCAAATGTAATGGTGCAGTGTGTTCTATATGATCATAACAACTTGATGTTTCCTCATCTTATGCTATTTGCGATGGAGAACATTCCTCCTATGAGGGAGTTAAGCCTTGACTATGGCGTGGCGGTGGCTGATGAATGGACAGGGAAACTTGCTATCTGTAACTGACTAATTTTGAAGGTGTGGTGTATTCTGAATTATGCCGACAGAGTTATGGGAATATGCTGCCGTAAGGTAAAGCCAACTTCATTGTACAAAGTATTTCTTTATATTTATTTTTCCTGCATCACAGCTTCCCTGGTTCCCTTCTGCTTGTTGAGATGACATACAGTGAGGGTGTTTTTTCCTATGTTTTTGTCGGAGCTTGATGTCAAACTTTATTGTCAACCGTTCAACCATTATAGGTGTAGGTATGCTTGCTTAAGAAATTCATATGCATTATCCCTGGTTCCATGAGATGGAATTGTTTGTGTTGTTTCATTTGATTGGGAGGTATGTAAACCCATGTATTTCTGGAATTTTCATTTATTTTAACAAACTAGGATATTGTCATTCAGTTTGTTATGTATTTGGATAGTTTTTTATTCAAATCTTTGCCTGCGTGGTAGTATTTGGGTAATTTCTTATTCAGTTTGTTTCATATGCAATTCTTTTTTTGGATTCATATTAGGATTGCTTAACCTCTTTTATTTGTGCCTCTTTTGGGGCAAGGCAGTTCCATTAGTTCCCATCAGGAAATCAGGTTGCATATTAGATAGATGTTTCTGATAAGATTAACACTCGAGGGATAAAAATCTCAGACTCTGTTATCTGATTTGTGATTGCATTTTGAATGTATCTAGAATAGTCTTTCAGGACGGGTTTGTGGATTTAGTCTGAGTTTAGTAATTTGCAATTACATTTAGACACAGTCAACACTTAAATTGTTATCAAACTAGTTAACTGCAGTGAGGACAAAGAGCATCGACTTTACAGGAATAAAGGCTGTTTAAGTCTGCTACTAGAATATTTTGTCAGCAGCAGTGGTCATGGCAAAATCTGCTACTAGCAGTCTTTATCTGGATATTATGTTGACCACTAGTTTTTAGCTTCTGCTATGTCACTGAGTATCCACAGAATTTCCATTTCTGTTCATTTCTAGAAGGACAAAATTTCGCCCTTAAAAATACAATAATTCTGGTGGTGTTATTGAGAAGTCATCAACAAGTTTGGATGCGATGTTTTGTTTGTTTTTCTTTTATATATGGATAACTATCTATATTGATTATGATAAGCAAAGGAAGGGGGCATAATTTAGGTTGGGTAGGATTAGGTGGTCTGAAGTGGCCAGCTAAGCTTTGACTTGTTTGTATACTTTCTAAACCATTGAAAGTTCTGAATCTAAAGTTGTAGGTCATTTTGGGTAATTTGTCATTTGTAATCGTGTTTCGTTGTGTTGTAGGTCATTTTGGGTAATTTGTAAAACTTATTGAAGACCAGCACATTGCTTGTTAAAACTTACGGACGATCAACACTGGGAATCTAATTAACACTTAATTTTCTCAGCTAGATCAACTGCCTCACCAACACTCTCCATTGATCCTGGAATTTATCGGACCAGTGTTGGTTGACTTTGAGATTCCTGCACACGCATTCCTGGGTCCATTTGTCCTCAGAACATACCTTAACTTGAAAAGGCATTTCTTCAATTCTATAAAATAAAGCAGCATGTATTTTTGAGGTTAAAATGTATATAAAATAAAATAGAGTACGATTTTGAATACCTCTTGACTCATGGAATTGGTGTCTGAATTCATTGTGCATTATTTGGTAGATTGACATTTATTTCCTTAAACGTTATGTATATATTACCTTTTAAATATTACATATAATATTAATGTCCAAGTTGATAACATGTCAATCCTAGTTTTTGGAGAGTTGCTGCCTCATGTCATATTAAATGTATGTGTCTGTTTTGATGCTTCCTAGAATGTGTTGAATTTCAAATGGTTGTTCTTTGGAAATACTACAGGAGTAACTTTGTCGAGGTTTCAGTCAAGATGATTCTCTTGAAACTTAACTTTTAAGATGTCTTTATTGGCAAAGTTTTAGTCAAAGGGAAAATAAGCTATTTTAGTTGTCTATTGTTTCTAGTAATTGATGACGGGAGACTAACTCAAGGAATGTTCATGTTGGATCTGATATGCGGGTATGTAATGAGTGTAGTTGTGGTTGGTCATAACAAAACGGCAATATTTCAGTTGCTGCAGTTTTCAAGAAATGTTAAAAAGTTTTGATGGCTCGTTTGTTTGTTTGCATGTTTTGTTTTTGTATTTGATTATTTATCTCCATGAGAATTAAGTTAATTTAACATTCCTATAGGTATATTTTGTACATACAATCAGGCTCCGATGCCATTTATGTTGGTCTGATCTCTATATCAAACTGATTAATTATCAATCAATATCAAAACATAATAGTAGATTTTCTGATATGAAAGCACTCTACATATACGATATAAATTCCAAGATAACTTAATTCTACCACTTCAACGAATATACTTTCTAATGAAACCTGTTTTACCCAGTAGTGCTAATTTCTCCCTTTGTAGAATGGCCAGTTGACTGCATATAGGGTAAGTCTGGTTGTTTGGGCCGTTTATGGAACTTTTTTAGCTGTAGGTCTACCTTATTTGTTTGCCATATCTTGGCTAGTTGTTTAAGGAATGCTTGTAGCAGGTTGGTCTAGTAATTAGGGGGCAGCCGTTTTCCCCATGGAGTTGTATTTTTTTTGTTTCAAGGTAAAGATGGCAAATATTCTGCAATCTTATTGCTGGAAAATAAGCTTCCTAGAACAGAAGGTGAAGGTATTCAGCATCGCTGGTGGTGTGTGAGGCATTTGAGGTGAATTAATTACGTTATGCATTTGATTTAGGTAGTGTCTGCTTGCTGTTCTGGGGATTGGGAATGGGTATGTGTTTCCTTTCCTATGTTTGGTACACATCTGGATTTAGCTTTAGGTGGGAATTGTGTACCCAGGATATGGGAATAGGGAACCCATGAATTTCCTTGGGTTTGCAAACCCATTCCATGAAGGTGACTATAATAAGTAAACTTCACCAAGTCACACTTTGTATTGTCATGAATTAAAACATCATCAATATCCTCAAAACTCTTGGTATTCCCTAGCATTTCCAATACTGGAGTGGCATTCATTGTTTCTCTTTTCCTTGGAATGGGAAGTGATTCTTCATTACCCAGTCAACAATAAGTAATTGTCAAACTTATGAAGTAGGGTTCTAGTAATACTGGAAAAATTTTGGTGAACTGTTTCAGTCTTTTCTGTTTTCTGTGAGGATTAAAGTTTCATCAAATACTTTACGCTCTCTAGTTTACTTATTGTTGCATGTCTTTTCCTTAATTTAATTAAGTACCATACCTATTAATATGCACTTTCACTTGGAAAGTAATAGTATTTGGATATGATAGAGTGAGGCGCTGTTATAGAATTTATCCATTTCAAATGATATATACTAAGTTTCCTAGTATTGTTACTTAGTTTATAGGTATATATATATTTTTTTAATGTTTTATCTATAACCCCACCCATCCGCATATGCCAGTGAGAATCAAAAACATGACCTGCTGGGTGCTGGTTTTACCCAATAACCTAATATATAGATTTATACTTAATGATAATAGATGTAGGTTTACTGAAAAGAGTAACTAACTATAAATTTGTAACTGTAACGGCACCTCCTCATCTGAACTCTCGTCAATTTCCTTTTAGGACATATTGTGTATATCTAGCATGTCATTCATTGTACAAGTATTTATAGACCAATGAGCAGTATCAAGCTCGTTGTTAATATCACCATGAACCATCCTAGCATCAAAACGATTCTTAGCACTTGCATTCGTAACTTTAGCTGCCTAGTCTAGTTTCACCATCTATGAACATTCTACAACATAGCACATAATAAATCATCCTGGTTTAGACTTATTTTTCCCTTTTCAGGCTGGGAAGGACTTATTTCCTTCAGCCCACCCAAACCCTTCAGTTTTGTGGGCATTGCAAGTTGATCCTGATTGAATTTATTACCAGCTTCTCTGTACAAAGTGTAACAATATGCTTTGGTTCCCTGCACTGGAATATATAACGAAATAGCTTAACCACTAGTCTTTTTTGAATGTCTTGCTTATTATCTTTACCCCTTGTTAGGCTTCATGGAGGAAATTTTTGTGTGACCAGGTCACTTCTATTATTAGGAACTCTGTCAAGTTTTATTGCTTTGTTAGGATTAAGCAGCATTATTTTCATTGTTACTTGTGTTTGTTAAAAAGTGTATTACCACACTACCCATGCTTACGCGTACATACGCTGTCTACAGTCTACACACACACAAAAGCCTTATTCAAGATATATGTAGGTTATAATCTTGTTGGAGAAGTTTAGCATTTTGTCTAAGAGCCTCAGTAATTTATATGAGCAATTATTATATAATTATTGGCTAGTGGGGCCAAAACCTTGCTAATGGCAGGACACTTCTCTCTAGCCATGTCTCTCTAGCCATGTAACAGTGTACCAAAATAGTGTGTGTGTGTGTGTGTGTGTGTGTGTGTGTTGAGACACTGATTACCCTCCATGAATGTAGTTATTTGATGATTGTTGTATATTGCATTTGGAATTACTTGTTATGCTCACTAGTATTTTTGTAATCTTATGCAGATAACATTCAGGCACTGTTTACAGAAATTTGCTATCTTGCATCTGAGTTCCTTGGTCCTTAAGTTTTGTAGATGCTGGCAATGTAAATTTTCCTGTCCGATGGTCCAAACGAAGTGGCTTCGCTGATCTACACAACAATTGCAATCACCAGGAGAAAAAAAATTGGAATTACGTTGCTAGCTGCCAAGCCACAGACATTGCTGCAATGGTGCGTCCGACTTTTTTTAACAGTTTCTGTTTTCTCGACTTTTTGGATGACAGTCTGCACAGCTGTGCAATTCCACTGGGACTGACTGTCTTTAGGTTTATTAAGCTTGTAAGCACAACTGTACTAATGTCGTGTACCATAGATGTAGCATTGTGTATATAATGATAAATGACTGAAGTTTGTACAGAAATTGTATAATCAGTGCTCCTTATGTTTGCAAAGATCCAATTGTTTATGTGCTTGCCCTAGATAGTTCGTAATTGAGGTCAATGGTTTCAGGTAACATTTTTTTCCCTCGAGGAAAGATGCAAGAATTTTATCCAAGTTAGGAGGGAGTACATTCCTGCAGCACAACACAAATGCAGTTGAGCAGATTCATAATCCATGCTTGCTAATCTATTACAAGAACTTTGAATGTCATCGAGTAGAATGCTAGGGGGAGACGAATGTGATGTGTATGTCTTGCGAGAACTGGAGATTAAGTGTTGGCAAGAACTGGAGAGCAGTGATGATGCCCGATAACCACTCCGGCACGTCCACGCACGTTTCCTCTAAATTTGTTACACAAACAACACTTGGGGTTTAATTCATAGTCAGAGATTGGAGCCAAACTTGGTTCGGCAGTTTAATCCTATAAGCTAGCTAGGTATTGTGCTTGCGGATGGTGATGGCCTACGAGGAAGTAGGGATCCAATTGAATACTACTGTTAGGGAAATATAATCGGTATCAATTACAAGAGACTCCATAATTATTTTGTAAACGCATCCATTATTTATTGACGAGTTCGAGTGTTCCATAACTATATTTTAGACTATTTTCATTATCGGTTTGATAACTCAAGTTTGTTTTATAGAAATAACACACAAACTAGTAAATGAAATTGACACAGCTTAAGAGAACCTAGGAAAAAACTCCTACCAGTTTGATGCCAGCAAGATTGAGGGGCTTTTGATGTCGGACGCCTGTTGGCTGTTGCAGGAGATACTTTTATGGATTTTGGCCCAACTAAGTGGGTAGAGGTGTTACTAACGTAATTGATATGACAAAATATCAAAACGCATTGGCCGGGCGGATCGAACCAGATGTTCCCGATCCAGCTTGGCCTCCTCGACGAGCGGTGTGACTGACAGGCTCTGGATGGCGGTGGTATTCGGCGTGAAAATGTATTTTCTTCAAACAACCAAGCTTGAGGACGTGCCAATACCTATGGGACAGGTACAACCTTGGTCTTGATGCGCGTTCTCCTTCTGTCTTCTTCTCAAATGATTGTCGTACAAGCGTTGGTCAGACCGGCACTTAGGTTCTTCACAGACCTAGCTGAAGAGCAACTATGATTTTTCTCCTCCTTTTCTGAAGTGGGCGTTCCTACTCAGACCGATATGGTTGAACAGAGCTAAAAATCAGGAGTGTAGTGTGTTCGCTAAAGGGTTCCTTGACAAACCAGAGATATGGCTTTATGAAGTGATGGTGGATTGTTCGCTCACGGATGAGGCTTGGTGAGTAGAAGCGGGTAGTGCTCACGGATGAGGCTTTGGTGAGGTAGCAGCGGATAATGCGATGGGTCAGGCTTTGGTGAGTAGCAGAGAGAAATGTCTAAGGATAGGGCTTTGGTGGACAAAAAGACTCAAAGAATCTTTCTAGTAGAAGTGCTCCGGAGAGGCTTGTTTTGTAGTGTGCAAAAGTTATATTGAATCATTGAGATGTGTCTTGTCTCTGTATCTTAGCCCTTTTATATAGTGAACACTAAAGTTTATTCTTTCTTGTAGGCTAAGACATATCAAATCTTAATCCACAAGTAAAGAAGTCTCTCAAACGACTAACAAATCTTTTGTATTCCTCAAATCTAACTCTTGTAGTTAGATATACACACCAATCTCCCTACTTCTTCGATACTTCCGAACGTGTTAATGAAGTAGCGGCTTATCATACAACACCAATAAGGAATGAAATCCTTAAGACATTATCTTTTCAATTGCGTGAATATGGACGTCATTGTCATCACCTACATACATATATTCATGATTCTCCAATCTTGGACGTGTACCAACCCAATTAAGGAAGTTATATCAATTAGAACATCCTTAATAACCTTGAGATCTTGGTATGCACATCCTGCATGCAACTCTTCACCAATCAATTAAGATCGTGATATACTCCTCTGTTTCATTGAATAATAAGGTACCATTAACCACCAAAATGATCAATAATTGATGGTGAATCAAGAACTATTCGGGTCTGTCTCCATGATTACTTGCCTTTTAAGATAAGCCTAATATGACCCTGATCACGAATATCTCTCGAGATCCCGATCAACACATCACCGGACCACTAAATTGGTCCAGAACACGACCCGTCCGTAAAAGTGTATTTTACACCCAAACAAGTGGTCTAGCTGAGGAGGCACAAGGGAAAGCGCAGCAACGGCGAGACGACGTTGGTGGCTGGTTACAAGTTATCTCTTTCTCACTAAGTTTGGTACCTGGCCCAGTCTGGGCTAGTTAATTATTTATAATTACGTCTTTAGTTTAATTACTATTAGTTGATTAATGTTTTGTGGCTTTATACTGTCAATAAGTTACTATACCGTCATTTATTAGTGTTTAATTACGAATACTTTGCTAAGGTTGTGAGTTCATTGCTTAATTAAATTGTCGCAACCTTCTTACTACAAGATGAAATCTCAGCATAATGAAAAAGTGGATATACAAAATTTTCTGTGGCTCAACAAGAGTATCAACTTTCTTTTATGTCGTCATGTTTTAGTCAAAGCAAATAGAGTTGCGAATGATGCACTCTTTACTAATCGATTCTTGCTTGAATCCATAGGTCGTGTAGGGTATCTTGATATTGTTTTTAGGTATTCTTATATTATGGGGTATAAGTTCAATGTCCTCAATGTATTCTGCAGTTTTATTAATAATAGGAAAAATGATCCAAACAGTGTCCGACATTTTAGAGAAACAAAACTTTGGTGTCTCAAGTTTCAAAAACTTCAAAACGGTATCTTACATTCTTATCTTGACTGAATACAGGTATTTGGAACCGTTAGTTTCGTTAAAAAAACTAACAGCGGACACATTTTGAAGGGTATTTTCATTAACCTTTTTTTTACTTTTCAATTTTTTTTTTCATTTTTCATTTTTAATTTCTCTCTTCTCCTCCAACGGCGCATCTCTCTTTCTCTATCGGCATCACTTCTCCCTTCCCTTTTCTCTTATGGATACAAAGATGACAATCTTTTTCTGTTCTTTCTATTTACTAAGTTACATTCGCTCTTATTTTATTTTATTTAATTAATTATTATTTATAATTTTAAAGACATAGAGTTTTAAAGTTGAAAAATGAATAAACAGGGATTTTTTTGTTTTTTATGCTTTTGTATTCTTATTTGAAGATAAAAAGAACAAAATTCCTTAAAAAATAAAGGGCAAATCAGTTTTTTATGTCAAAAACATTCTACCGTTAGTTTTTTTAACTGAACTAACAGTTTCAATACCTTTTTTCAGTCGAGGTAAGAATGTGGAATACCATTACGAAGTTTTTGAAACTTGAGACACAAAGCTTTATTTTTCTAAAATGTCAGACACTATTTGAATCATTTTTCCAAATCCCCACTTTACATCTGTCAGTGAATCTGTAACAGATAAAAACCAACAAAACTGGTAATACAAGAGACATCGACCAAACCAAGCAAAGTGGCCAAACAAAAAATAAGCTAAAAAGCTTCAAGAAAGCTGTGAGAGACAGCAACCATGGCAGTCTCGTCCAATCTCACAAGTTTCACATCCCTTTCTCTCAGTTCCGCTCGTATTCTGTCTTCCACAAACCGGTCCTGCATTTGCTCCATTCCTCTGACCAACAATCACACAAGCATAACCACTTACAGGATCAATGTCAGGAGAAGACCCATCTCGGTTAAGTCTATGTCTTCATCCTCGTTCGGTTCTCGCCTCGAAGAGAGCGTCAAGAAGACCGTGGATGACAACCCAGTTGTTGTCTATTCCAAAACATGGTGTTCGTGAGTCAAAATTATTAATCAAATCTCTATGTTTATGTTGAAGTCTGTTCTGAATTTGGTTTCTTTTATTGAGATATTTGAAATTGCGTTTAATTTTTGCTGTAAGGTACTCCTCTGAGGTGAAATCCTTGTTCAAAAGGCTTGGTGTGGAGCCAACCGTGATTGAACTGGATAAACTAGGTGTGTAGTCTCAATTCTCAATTCTATATGCAAGCAATGTATAGTATATCTGAATGTGTTTCATTGATTACATGGTTTGGTGTCTGATAAAATCCTAAGCATATTGTTTGAATCCAACTCTGTATCATCAGTTGAGCCTTTAGATTTGATCAAGTTGTTCTGTTATTGGTAATATATTTCTTTCCATCAGGTGCCCAAGGACCACAGGTGCAGAAGGTATTGGAGAGGCTTACGGGACAACATACTGTCCCAAATGTTTTCATTGGTAAGCAATCATCGTTGTAATGATTATTTGTTTCACTATTGCACCGAGATATGCTTTTATTTACTCAAATGAACTGAATCCTCTCCTTTAGATCATTTCATATATGTCAAGCTTGGATTCATGTTTAAGCATTGGGTTGGAGCTGGGGACAGCCTATGAACTGTATTGTTGATAAGTAGTCTGTTACTTTTGTGCATTGTTGGGCATGATATTGTATGCAATATGGGACACAATTTAGTATTTGCTTCATTGATGATGCACATAATCATTTCCCAGGAGATTCTCTATGTCCAAACTGAAACCATAGTTTAGTATCATACAAACCAGTTTGGGTTGTTTTTCTTGTTGTTCTAATATTTTGGCAAGTTGGTATAAATGGTGACTTGCTGAATCTGTTTTTCATTCTCTTTGCAAACACTTTATCTTCCCTAAGGCAATATAAATGGTGACTTGCTGAATCTGTTTTTCATTCTTTTCTTAGAACTCAGTCCAATAATATGCTCTCATTTCTCTCTTTTGAAACACGGAATCTAATCCTCTAAGGCACATTCAAAAATAAGTAAATAATCCTCAAACTCCCCTCTTCTTCTTGCATTTCTTTTTTTCAAAGTATTCTCAACATTGCTTGGAAGATTGCAATCTCAATATCACAGTAAATTTAAAGACTAGGCCATATGGACAGGGTGTTGTGTTGCTTCAATTATTCATGAATTGGCAACGTACATTCTAATTATATCGTACAGTCATTTCGATAATTGATCGTATTCTGTGTTTAATGATAATAGAACCTCAAACTTTACTTTTTGATGGACAGGGGGGAAACACGTTGGAGGTTGTACAGGTACAGTGTTCTTGTATTACATATTGTTGTCTTTTATAGCTCTGGGTTTTTATTTATATATTTATTATTATTATTTTAATATTATTATTTTTCTTTGTTAAATTGGATGGAGGCTTGGGTTCAACTCCACGTAAAAACTTACATGAACATGGCAAACACACAAATATGCATTATGAAAATGGCTCTTATCCGGTCACTAACTTTATAGTATTACTATAACATAAGATATGGTTTTGTAATTGGAATTATAAAGACTTCAAGCAATGCAACGTAAATGTCCCAGTCATTGAAAACTTATGTTACGTCTTGATAGAGAATAGAGACCTCCTATCATATGTTCCTCACATGATCTGTAATTGTGTAGTACCTTCAATAGCTTTTTTGAGTTCTTAACTTCAATTGCTTTAACTTCTCAACTACACTTGATATTTATGTAAACTTTAAGCGGTTATGGATCTCAAATCTGTAGCCAGTATATCTATGGATTTGTGATATCTGATCGGAGAGCTTGTAGCTCTTTGTGTTGGCCATGAGATTCAGTTGAACAAAGTGAACACATTTTGATACTTTGTGTTGCTTTCATTTATGCAGATACTGTGAAGCTACACCGAAAAGGTGAACTTGAACCTTTGCTCGCAGAAGCAAAATCCAAAAATACACAAACATAGGCCACATGGAGTATGTTTTTATTGAAGGAATCTAATCTTGTTGCCGCTGTGATTTGAAAGAAAAGATGCCCCTTTTTTATTTGCATGAGTTACACCAATTCAAGGTTATATATCCGAACCTCTGCTCATTTATTTTCACAAAAGCTTGTCATCTGGCGGTTAATGAAGGTTTTGTGAAGCTTATACAGAGTTTCAAAGATAAACTTGATGTGATTAAAAAACTATACGCTGATATCATTCCTTTATTGGTTCTGTTTCAACCGTCGTTCGTATCTGGTACAAGTGCTATCGTTTGAAATTTAGACTAGGATATGAAGTAGTGGTTTACTTGGCATACGTCTCCCTTAGCCATTTAAAATAGGCTAACAGTCGAGCTTGGTCAGGATGATTTTCTTTTATCACCTGAACTTCCTTGAAATTTCTGATCCATGTGTGCAAGCGAGGGAAGCTAGTGGCTTCCAGAACTTGTACACCCGCTGCCTCTTCCATGGCCTCAAACCAGAATGCTATCCATCCTAAGGATAAGTCTGTCACTCCAATCTTGTCACCATCAAAGAATTTCTTCTCCTCAAGGCCATGTTCTTCTAGGATTTTCAGACACTCCTGGGCACTTTTCACTGCTTTCATTTGCTCTTCTCCAGTTCTAAACCCTAAGAATCCTAAAAACTCCAGCTTCTAATGTATACAAAATAACCAGTCAGTTAAGGGTGAACATTTTATTTGTGTCAACAGAAACTCTCTACAAAGGAAAGGCAGGTATGATTACCTTGTCGTCTCCAAACTTTGTCCAGAATCTAGCCATGGCCCTTGCATGAGGGTCTGCTGGAAGCAAAGGGTTCTGCGGCCAGGCTTCTTCAATGTACTCCAGAATGACAGTCGACTCAGCAATCAGCTTTCCACCATGAACAAATACTGGAACCTTCTTGTGCACTGGGTTGTACTGAAGAAGCAAATCACTCTTGTTGAATATGTCCTCTTCTTGATATTCATATTCAACTCCCTTGAGTTTCAGAGCCCATGTAACTCTGTAAACATATGGACTTGCCCAGAATCCTATTACCTTCACTTCCTCCATATTCCTCTAGTTTCCGCTCATCTTAGTCTCTACTGCATCTTATATAGTTGAACCCTGAACATCTATATAATTATGATCTGCTTGGGCTCCAAGCCATCAGTATTCAGTACAGAAGATATTTTTTTGGTCAAGTCAGTAGATAAGATTAGGTGAGGAAGATGTTATATATCGTCTTGTTTGACCAATTAGTTGTCATAAAATTGATATTTGACCCTGGTCGCAAATTTTATCAAGGCTTCAGAAATGAACAAAAGAGATTTCTTTACTCATATGACCAATCAAGTTTAAACAATATTTCAGACAATCCGACTTCTTTGAAGTTTATCTTTCTCCTTGAATGAATGGCCAAGAGAATAGGTTGTAAATTGATTTTAAGTGCTACACCCTTGAGTTTAAGTGCCCAGATAACCCTGTAAACATATGGACTCGACCAACATCCGAACAATGTAACCTGTGCCATTTTTGCTGGTTCTGTTATGAATTATGATGATGGATTGGTTTTCTAAATACATGCCTCACATTTGTGTTATCTTGAAGGAATTAGAGGCCAAGTTGTCCTTTGCTATTGTTGACTTGACTTTAACAAAAACAAAAAACTAGTCAAGTAAGTCATACTAGATCATTAGTCTTCCTAAAGTTGACCAGGAATTTTGGCTACATATTTGACAAGGTGAGGAAGAGGGAAAGAGATACATGACTGACACAGAAACCGGGGTGTGACAATTGGAAAAATTAGAAGTAAAAGTCGTAGCTTGCTCTTGTGTTGTATCAGAGTATTATGGAATGACTCTCGGAGTATGTGAGCTGTTGTAGTTGAGATACTTGTTGAGAGATTTGAGATTTAGACAAAAGAAGATAATGTCTTTATATTGTGATAACAAAGATACTGTTGAAATTGCTCATAATCCAATTCAACATGATAGAACGAAACATGTGGAGATCGATAGACATTTCATTAAGGAGAAGTTGGATCGGCATATTATTATTTTTTCATATGTACCTACTGAGGAGCAGTTAGCACACATTCTTACAAAAACAGTCTCTAGTAAGACATTTTATAACTCACTTAACAAGTTGGACATTTGTGATATGTATGCGCCAACTTGAGGGGAAGTGTTGGCGTGAGTTGATCCAATCTATGTTCTATTAGGGTTGTGTATTGTTAGGAATATTTAGTAATATTCTTGTATAATTAGTTACCTATTTAGATTGGTATAATCTTGTGTATATATTTCATTCTTGGAACATGTTAATAGATTGATTCATATTCTCTTGGTACCATTTAACTGTAGGAACATCCCTAGTCCCTTTTATGACAAGAGGTCAAGAGTCATATCTGCTCTAACTAGGTGTTAAGTAATGAATATATGAAAGAGAACTTGGGAAGGTTGCATGGATGCTAAAGTTACGAAGGCTCTGATATAAAGCCTCTGCTTTAAGTTTCTCTCTCTCCTTGACTGAATGGCCAATGTTCTTGAAAATATGATGTAAATTGATTTTGTTTCATACATGCAACCATATCTATGCCATAAGTCCATCATATTAAGTGTCTAATTCAAGCAAGTTCTTAGAGTTGTAGAAATTAAGAATTTCAGATACAAAAGCGTAAATCAGCTTATACGTAATTTTATTGTTTGAATAGTAGAAATTAAGCTCAGAAGAACCAGGTTCTGGCTACTTGGTGTTTGAGATTTTGCCAAAGAAAGAAATGTTGCTCTTTGACCTTTGCACTGCGATCAGGAATGGGCTCTTTGATTGTGGGTACATCCTTGAACCTTTGAATCGAGGCATATGCAAGCAGGGGAAGCTTTCGGCTATGATACCATGTTAAACGGTGACAAGCGTGACCCGTGGATCATCCGTGTACTGATACTGTTCTAACTTTACCACCTTTAAGGAGGGAGAATGAGCTGACGACGACTATATGTTCGAAGGATTGGAGAGGAAGGCAGAGAGTTGGATTGGGGAGGAGACGACGATGATGTCGTTTGAGGCGGACGAAGGTGAGGTAGGTATAAAGTTGATGGATGAACTGGTAACGATGGATTGGGGAGGATGCACAGGAAAAAAATGAGAATGATAGTCCAAAGCCTAAGCACAGGCAGACCTCTAAACAAGAACAACAACAAAAATCAGAACCAAATTATACGCAATTGAGCCGAAACAACATACACAAGCCCAAAGAGTCAATGTTTACTCTTTGGGACAGTTTTCTTAACAAAAGAGAGAAAATTAGCCAAGTTTCTTCTAACTAGGTAGTAAGATATAAAACCTCATAAACTTATCACAGGATCCAATGAAACAGACCTAGATAGAACTTACCATCCAATGAAACATTCATAAGACCTAATATCTCTTCATGGGAAAAGTAGTAGACGGACTCCAGTAAAACTTTCTAATGAGAGAACTGCCTTCTGTTGTGGCACTGTGTTCTGTAACAGATTTGATATAGATCCAGGGATTGGTGAACAAAGCAACTTACCTAGTTTTGTTAATATAGCCGAGGCTAATGATCATTACAGTAGGATCATTAAAGCTGTCATGGAATTTTATTCTGGCCTTGTGGGTGTTGAATTCCATTCAGGTGGTAGTCACAGTTGGCTTACTAAGCAATTGATTCAGTGCTAATTATGGAGTTACGAGTAGCCTTGACTAGAATGAGTTGGTTCAAGTTACACATCCCTTAGTTCCCTCGTGCTTGTTTTCAAGAGATAACTATGAAGTACAATAAGGAACACATTATGAACTCTATTCATTGATCTTTACCAAACTTGTAGTTGAAAGATAATTGAGAGGTGGAAGAAATCACATAGTATGATACACAATAGAGGAAGAAACAAGAAAGTGATTGATAGAATGAGAAGTAAGATAACAATTTACATTAATGCTAGCATAAGCTCATTTAACTTCTTCAATCTCGTCCAATGCATAGTTATTTGTGGACACATTTGCGTAGTTAACTTTGTTGAATCGAACCACGACTGGGTAGCGGGTGTTGGGGTCCTGTATAGTGAATAGCAACAAAGAAATTAGAATTCTGAGCAAACCCTTTTCCTTCTCATTTTAATTTGGAATGATAGAGAGGTGCTAAAGGAGGTTATACCTGATCTACAGCTACAACAGATCCAATGCCTTTGAACCAGTAGGACTCCCTCCTAAGAATCTTTACCTGTGAGATAAAAGGTTACAAAGTTATTCAACTAAAGTTGTGATGAAGTGTGAGTAAATGAAATACTCAAACTAGATAATCTCTTGCAATCATTAGGAACTTAGTTGCTGCAGAAAGTGAAGGGTTTCTAACTAAATCGAGTGTTTTGTTGCTCTGATCAAGAACATGTATTTTCTGGTAAGTATAAAGAACTGTTATATATTCTGAGGATGAACTGACGCTTCTATAAAGTTCAGTGCTTTCTGATTTCTCCTTTTATGAGTTCAGTTTGTTTAGATATTCATTTGATAAAGTAGTTTGGGGTTCAAATCTAAAACTAATTGGTAATGAAAAAAATAACACAAACCCTTATAAATCCACATGCAAGGTCTCACTCAACACGTCTCCACACGTGTGACGAATCTTTAAGCCTAACACATAGACAACAACTTGGGTCGTCGTGGAGTTCGAGTAGTCTTTGTGCTTCACACGTGTACGTGGATAACCCGCTCTGATACCATAATAAAGTAATTTGGGATTCAACTATAAAATCAATTGGTAATGAAGAGAGTAGTTCAAAACTTTATAAACCCACCAGTCCTATTTTTCTAATATGAGATTTATATCTTAACAAACTTAAACCATGTTAGAAGTCTTGTTGAACTTTGGCATCTCGTGAGAGGCTCTAATACTGTGCTAGAAGTCTTGTTGAACTTTGGCATCTCGTGAGAGGCTCTAATACTGTGCTAGACAGCTGCGAACTCTAAAAGCTTAAGAATAGTTCAAAATATATGACTTAGAACAGTTAAACTAACCTTGGTGCCTCTCTTGGGTCCAATTGGTGGTGGCTTAGGCTTTGCTTCAGGGGCCTTGGTGGCTGCGGCCGGAGGCGCTGCTCCTTCCTCGGCAGCCCTGATCACGAACCTGCCACTGCTAGTTCTGGCATTGGTGGTGCTCTTGGAAGAGAAAAACAACATGCTAGTCCTGCTAGCCGAGGCAGTGTTGCTGGTTGCAACATTTGGTGTGACCGCAAAGCCTGAGGCAGCTGATGCCATGCTGCAGCTAGCCATTGTTTGCTCTCAAGTGTCAAGATTGGTCTCTTTCTTTGTGTGCGGGGGAAATTAGATTAAGAGAGGACAAAGGAACAAGATTGAGAGGCTTTGAATGAACAAGTGTTTCTATGCGTTTGGGAACAATTATCTGATCCTTCAACATGGGGAATAAATCCGTTGCTGCCACTAGAGTGGTGACACCTGTCCACCATATCATTGTTGTTTGGATAATGTGATTACAAGTCATCTCTTTCTTCACCTGTTTGTTCCTACTGAAAATCTTCGTGATGAAAGTCAAGTGTACTTGCACAGTGAAGAATCCATAACAAAAAGTGACGTTTTCAGGATCATCGATCGTCCAAATTTATCTCGGATGTGTACGTTATTAAATTGTAAAATGTTACATGAATTATTTATTTTATTCTATACCGAAAGAAAAACAATCAAGTTAGGCAAAATAGTACAATCATCCAACTATATTGTCGATACACATTAAGAGCAATGTGTGTTGTTAGTGAATTACACTGTCCATACGCATTATGAGTAACCTATTTGTTGTAGTGAATTACTATAAGATATTTGGTTTAGTGTTCTTTTACACATATGATCGTATAACTAGTAAAGTTGTTCAAATGCTTATAATTGAAAATACACCTTTATTGTTTTTGACAAACGAGGGTGAGGAGTGCAAATTTGCCGACTACTCTAATGCCCACTCACCTAACGTAATGTCACGTTTATTTTTTAACTATATCTAACCATAGTTAACTAGATATAATTATAATAAATAAATAAACCCTAAATAAATTATGTTTTCTTTTAATTTTAACTTTTAGCTAGATCTCTAAAAAATTGAAAAAAATACAATCTAAATCATGACTCATTCTCATGATTTTCTCCATGCCATGACTAAACGATCCAGAATACTCAATACATACAAAAACACTTACGGACCTTAAATCTCAAATAAATTTATTCAATGATGTATTTTCTTTCATGCCAAAACGTATGAAGGTGTTCAGGATGAAAATCGATTTTCTCGAACAACCAGACTTGGAGTGTGTCTGTACTTATGGGTCAGTTACAACTTTGTTTGATGTGCTTGTTCGCCTTCTGATTTCTTCTCAAACGACTAAAGTACGGGTGCTGGTCAGGCCGACACTCAGGTTCTTCAAAGACCTAGCTGATGAGCAACTATGATTTTTCTCTTCTTCACGCGAAGCGGACGTTTCTTACTCAGACCGGTGTGGTTAAGCAGAGCTATAAATAAAAATTGAAGATATGTTCGCCAAAGGGTTCTTTGACAAACTGAGATATTTGCTAGAGTTATTCACTCTACCAATTGGGTTTGCGAGTATTCGCCTACGGATAAGTCTTTATGAAGCAAGGGTTGACTGTTCGCTCACGGATGAGACTTGGTGAGGTAGAAGGGGAAACCGCCGACTGGTCGGGCTTTGGTGAGTAGCAACGGTGAATACCTACGGATAGGACTTTGGTGAGTAGCACCACCTAATTAATCTTTTTGGTAGAGATGCTCATAGGGAGGCTTGTTTTGCAAGATGCAAAAGTTATTTGTTGATTGATATGATGGTCTTCTATGTTTACCATTGACTCCCTTATATAATGAACACTACTAGGGTTCGTCATTCCTTACATATCAAGGTAAACAAGGTTCTCTTGATCAACTAGGAAATAAATCTTCTCGAATGTTTATGAAATAGATCTTATGTAGTCCTGCAAATCAGCCAAGCATGGCCTCAGAAGGAAAAAGAAATATATACAAATATTTTGACCGCGAGATTCGGTCCAATGGACTCGAAGAATCAGTATTCACTTAAAGATATTATTTTGGCCTAAACATTGACCCCAGACCCATTTGTGAAATTGATAAGAACTAGAAACCCGACCTACTCTCTTTAAATTATCGAAACGCTGTATCGTTCCTCCTTTGTCATCGTCTACCATCAGCAAACAATGCTTTGTTTCAGCAAGAACCCTTTCAATTCTTCTAAATACCCAACACCAGATCTCATTTCCAATCCATACTTCCACCATGACAGACATCCCTACTAGAGAAATGACTTTTGATGGCAAAAGAATCTCTGAAAAGATGAAAGCTAGCAATCATTCCAACCAATCTCATCTGGAACTGACCATTAATGCCATCACCAGACTTGGTCCTTTCATGAAGAAATTTCCAGAAGTTCATCATTCTTACCATGAATCACGAGCTCCCATCTTCCTATTCCAGAATGTAACTGTTGATGTCACTGCATGACAGAAACAGAGTGACTGCCTAGCCAGGATTAGAGCTTGGCCATACCGCAGAGGGCAAATGATGTTGTGGAACGAAAACCGCATGTCCATTGATTTAGACAGGTGAAAGTTGGCGGGAATTGCAGATGCTATCGACCTAAGTTTCAGATTAAACAGTCGCGGGGTGAATTAACCCTTAATGATGGTCATTGCATGTTTCTAGAATTCTTTCGACAACACCTTTGACTTCAGGTTTGGTCAAATGAGCATCACTCTCTTAGATATATACGTTATCACAGATTTCCCAATTGTTGAAGAAGTTTATCAAGAACATCTCTATGAAGATGCAGACATCATACAGATAGTCGATCTAGCAGATTACCTCACGCACGTGTCTTACAAAGGATAGGTTAGCCATTTCTACTCTCGCGGAGATGAACAAAGTGGTATTTCGTTTCTGGACTTCTGGTTCCATAAATTTGTAGTTTGCACAACAACCCAGAAACTGACCAAGCCTTGGACTCGCATTGTAACTCTTCTCTTCTTTTACAAGATATGATTGTTATAGTGAAATACGGCTACTATAGAAAATTCACTTTACATCGATAACATTTGGGTCCCAATCAAAGCAGTCAATTCTATTTATGCTCATATTTCTTTATGGAGAGTATTATCCTCGAAAGATAAACGTTTCCAAATTTTTATTTGGGTGGTTACATCTCATCTATGTGAGACTGTAATGTGTGGAAGAGTCGACCAAACTAAGTCACTAAAGAGTAGATAATAACTTTTCTGTAAGTAACGTTGAATTAGAGTTGACAGCTTCGATCGGGCACCAAACTTTACCAAATCGAGTATAATTTACTACCGTACTCATATTTAACTATAATGATCACATTAGATGGTCGAATTTTTGTTTTGTGAATTTTAGCCATTTGAATCACAACGTGTCTGCTAATGTTATATAACTTGTTTAATAGGTTATAAACCCTAACTATACAAAGGAATACATATTTTCGAAAATCTTGTGAAATATGATGTGATTGTTATAGTGAAATATAGCTACGGTAGAAAATTCACTTTAAATCAATGACATTTAGGTCTTGATCAAAGCGGTCAACCCGTATACGCTCATATTTTTTTATGAGAAGCCCTCAGGAGGTAAACGTTCCCAAATTTTTACTGGGGTGGATACATCTCATATATATGAGAGTGTAATGTGTGGAAGAGTCGACCAAACTAGCTGACTAAGAAGTAGGTAATAGCGTTACCGTGTGATAAGTGACGTGGAATTATGTTTGACCACTTCGATTAAACCTCAAACATTAGCGAATCGAGTAGAATTTTCTTGATTTAAAAAGTGTTTTGATTTTTTTATTTCATTTTTATAAATTGATTTGTTGTAATAAATCATTGTAATATATTATATTGATAGTTGAAATAAAAGGCTAAAAACAGGAGTTTTACAAAGTTAAAGAAAAACTAGAAATTTTTGATTAATTACTAGAGATTTGTTAAAAAACAAAACCATAGGTGTGGTGTGGTTTGGTATTTACAAAAATATAAAACCGGACAAAAGTTACACTTCGGTTTGGTTTCCCATTTGGGGTCAAAACTGAACCAAACTAAACCATAGCCACCCGTAGCCTAGTCACTCTCGACGCTGGGTTGACTCCGGCAAAGCAGCGTTGCCAGCATTTGCTGCCTATAATACCAGATCGGTCCCAACAAACTCGGAGCAGCGACCCGACCCATAAAAATATTTATTTTACCCTTTCTGGTAAATCATTATTTTCACAAATGTAATTTCACAAAATTACCATATGGTGAATTTTGAGTAACTGTTTACCATATATAGATTTACTATTTATTGTTTTATGTAAATTAGAATAGTAAAAACGAAAAGTAATTACGGTTTAAATTATTTACTATTTTACAATATTATTATTAAATTATAATGAGTATATATGATTAAATGTACTAATCGTATGTCTAATCATATAAATTGTATTATTTTTGCATGCAATATACTCATTGACGTGTGACGATCAACATGTTATTTATGATGAAAATAAAATCAAAACGTTAATTGCAAGAGCGACCATTTTAATATGCAGTTTATTTGACAAACTATCAGGTATGAATTAAATTAACGTTGTCGCTTTCATTATATTATGTTCATGATATTAAGCATGTTACGTGGTAAGATTATTTTGAAATTATTGTGACATAGATATGCTATGTCTATTTTTTTATGATTAAGCATATAATATAAATGATAATGTAAATTCACAACATCCAAATGACAAACCCTCTACAGTGATGAAATATTTTCACAAAACATTGAAAAAAAATGTGATCACTATGAACCTTGGTTGTCATATTTAATTCATATATCTTGGAATATTTACATGTATTTCTATCTAACTGCGTAAAAAGAAATAATAATTAAATTTCATGAGCTTATAAAACAAAATGATTAAATCAAAATTTGTATTTTGATCATGAAAATTCATAATCAAAATGACGATTATCCAGCTTGATATATTGCATTTAATGTGGATGTCTATTTTGATTATGAAATAATGCATCTTCTCCTAATTCTATCTTGTGTAAATTTCAACGCTGGTACCCAAACATTTGTGACACAGTCAAAGTGATACCCAAATTTACAAAACTACCAATGTGGCACACAAACTTCATTTTCGCTATCAACGAAAGTTCTGTGATCATTTTCCGTCATGACGATATTTGTTTGATGATGTGTCTCATATGTGACACACCAAAAATGTTTCTTGTCAATAAAACTCCACATTAGTAGTCCCCGAACTCTTCTGAAATAATCAATGTGATACCCAGACTGAAAACCATGTTCAAAATAGAAAAGAAAATGGATTCGCAAGATATAATTTTAGAGATTTTGGAAGGAAAATGAGATATATAAAAAGTTTAATTGTCATCTAAACCCTAAACCCTCAACAAAAAATCTCTAAACATTACACCCTTGAAGGAAATAAAATCTAGAAAATTCTGAAAGTCATCTAAACCGTAAACCCTTGACGAAAAATCTCTAAACATTCAACCATCGGCGAAAATAACCTTCTACATATCTTAGATCTCATGTCCTTCCAAAATCTCCAAAATTAAATTTTGCGGATTCATTTTCCTCTTAGTTTGAACATTGAAAACTTGGGTTTTCATTCTAAATATCACATTGATCATTTTAAAAGAGTACGGGCGCTACTGATGTGGTTATCTACTTACAAGAAATATTGTTGGTGTGTCTCATATGAGACACATCATCAAACAAACAACACCGAAGGAAAATGGCCTCAAGCCTTTCGTTGGTAAAAAAATGAAGTTTGAGTACCATATTGGTAGTTTTGTAAATTTAGGTATCAATTTGTCCGTTTCACAAGAGTTAGGGTACCGATGCTGCTAAAAATTCTTCTATCATATAGATTGATGAACTATCAAATTTAGACTTTACATTGGACTCTATAGTACTTGAGCACTAGATCCCCTCTCTATTAAGCCAACCAAGGCTTCAACATGGTAATTTTGTGGAAATAACTTTCCACAAGTAGCTAGAACAATATAATTATTATTTCTTCAACGATAGTGTAAGGTCTTCAACGATGGTGCACTACCAGGATAAGCACTTTAGTCGACGAAATTTTTTCGTCGGCCTGTTCACCATTTTCGTCGGCTAAGAAGTCGTCGGCTATAATTCGTCGGCTATGCTTATAGCCGACGAAATAAAGGCCGTCGTCGGCTATACTCCACACCTTAGCCGACGAAAAAATATAAAAAAATTCGTCGGCTATGATCCACACCTTAGCCGACGAAATAATATAAATATTTCGTCGGCTATAATCCAACACTTAGCCGACGAAATAATATTAATATTTCGTCGGCTAAAGTTTTTAAAAAATAAAAATTAAATAGAGAATAGCCGACGAAATTAGCACACTTTCGTCGGCTAAAGGTTGTTGGAAAAAAAAATAGCATAGCCGACGAAATATGGTAAATTTCGTCGGCTAGAGTACTTTTTATACTAGAAACCCAAACAAAATTTATACATTACCATCCAAGCAAGCTGCAAATTACAGAAACAATTTTATAACCAACAACAACACACCATCTAAAGTAACATAAACATTTTGCATTAAATTTTCAATTCATAAATTGTTCATAAAACCTAAAAAGTAAATTAATATTTGTTCATAAACCTAAAAAACTAAATAAATAATTGTTCATAAACTTAAAAAACTAAATGAAATCGATATCGTCTAAATCAATATCTGCTCCAAGATGAGGTTGTTGGGGAGGTTGGGGAGGTTGCGGCGGCTGAGGTAAGACAATAGGCGGGGGCATGGGTGGAAGCGGAAGTCCCTGCTGCTGTGCAGCTATAAAATCTTGCATGTACTGGTACATCTGCTGCTGCTGTGTCTGCTGGGCGGCATGGCATGCTATAGTGTACTCCTGTAGAGCGGCAGTATATGCTGCTTGGGCGGCCTCTCTCGCGGCAGTATATGCTGCTTGGGCGGCCTCTCTCTCGGCATTATATGCTGCTTGGGCGGCTTGTTGTTCCCGTAACATCTGAACTTCCGCCTCAAGCTGAGTCGTTCTGCTGCTGGTCGAGGCTCCTTTTTTCTGAAACCCAGGAGTGGTTTTCAGTACCCCCTCGCCCTTCTTTCCCAGGCCCCGACAGTAGAAGTTATTTCCTCGCGGTGGGAAGGCTGTGCCTATGATCCTGGCCCCAACGCTGAGATCCGAACTGTCGATCCGGGACATGGCTTCGGACATGTCTTCCTCTTGCGTGTCAGGCCATGTCTCCCTGACTATAGCAGCCATCACCTCGTCACTAGCCTGCCTCACCCTCGCCTAATTTGATAGGAAAAAAAAATTAATTAACATTTTAAAATATATATATATACATATAATTTACTAAATTTTAAAACGTAAAACGACTTACAATATCCTCTTGGGAGTCAGGATATGCCTTCTCGTACGTATAGACGTACTGGTTGACCTCTGGATGTTCCCTGGCCGCCTCCTCCATCAACGATGCGAACGGTCTAGAACCGGCATGATGGTTCCTCATGTTGCGTTGCCGGTTCTGAGCGTTCATCCGGGAAACGGCCTACAAAGGAATCGAATTAGTAAAATATTTTAAAACGTATTAAATATAATTCAATATAATAAATAATTATTTTTAATTACCTGTTTATGTGGGTTGTTGAATTCCGATATCAGAAGCCAACGCCACTCGTACTCCCTGAACTGGAACTCAAGGGGGGTGCTGGAACGTTCGTTCCCATGTGTAGTCCAGTGGGTCCGTAACTCGTTCTTCCACTCCTTGTACCTGTAATACGCCAAAAAAAAATATAAATATTATAAATTAAACATAGTTTTTTTTGTCCTTAACTTTGCAACGTACCTTCCCCCGTGCACAACGTCCGCCCAGGTGTTCCTCAGGTACTCGGGAACGTCAAACCACACCTGCATTTAAACATTTATTACTTTAGACGTTCATAAATCTACAATGTAATAAATAATGTTAAATATGAATTTTGTTATACTTACCGACATGGCGTTGTGGACCATGTCCTTAACCTCCTGTGGGACCTCGCCCCAGTCTGACCACAACATAGGGACTCTATCCCTAATAAGCGCTCCCACGCGGCCAGAGTACATCCTCGTCTTGCCGCCCGATACTACGTTCCCATCCTCGTCAGTATCAATGACGATCCTTCTCGATGTACTCACTGTCTTCTCGAGAGCTTTCCCCGTGACCGGACCTCTCTTCTTCCTTGTCGGCTTGGCTCCGACGGTACCTATCATAAATTGATGATTAGTAAATTAATTTTATTATAACATTATAACATAACAAATTACTTATATAATCATTACCTGAGGGCGTTGGGGCGGATGCGACGGACTCCGACTCTGTCGCCGACGATGATACCCTCGCAGAGATTAACTCTGTAGCAAACGGCACGAACAGGTACACCGCTGATGGGGTCACCTGGGGGGGTAGTGGATAAATCGGCGCCCCTGAGTCATCGTAACAGGACCCACCCCGGGTTAAACCCCTTTAACCCGAAGTAAATCCTGCGGGGACCACCTCAAGGGAACTTCTTACCGAAACCCCCTTGAAATGGCCAACCCTTCCTACAAACTAACTAAACCGGGTTAGTCAGAGCAGTCTACAGAGATGATTACCCCAAAGAATTTTCGAGCAGCAACGGAATGATCGACTATGCCTCGACTCTCGTACGCGCTCGACCTCCTCTCAAGAACCCTGTAACACTGGGCATTTAAAAACGAAAGGCCCAGGGGAGAAACATTGAAAAACTGTTAGAGTGAGTGGACGAAAATCAAATATAAAACTCTATTTCCTTTAATGCTCTCCCAAAGATTTAATGATTTAAATAACATTTATGCATGCCCAAAATTTCTAAATTTCCACAAATGCATGATAATATAAACCAATAAGGATTATGGGAAGAGTAATATTCACAAGCACAATAAGTCTGGCCTCTCAGACTAGGGTCGGAGCTAAGAGCTCTGGTTGCGCCTTCACGTTATGCTAGCTGTATAAAACGGTAATGGACAACCCTTAATATATCCACCTGACATCTCAGGCGTGTCTGTCCTCTCAGACCAGGGTCGGAGCTAAGAGCTCTAGGTAAGTGGTGATGGACAACCCTTAGAATATCCACCTGACATCTCAGGCGTGTCTGTCCTCTCAGACCAGGGTCGGAGCTAAGAGCTCTAGGTAAATGGTGATGGACAACCCTTAGAATATCCACCTGACATCTCAGGCGTGTCTGTCCTCTCAGACCAGGGTCGGAGCTAAGAGCTCTAGGTAAATGGTGATGGACAACCCTTAGAATATCCACCTGACATCTCAGGCGTGTCTGTCCTCTCAGACCAGGGTCGGAGCTAAGAGCTCTAGGTAAATGGTGATGGACAACCCTTAGAATATCCACCTGACATCTCAGGCGTGTCTGTCCTCTCAGACCAGGGTCGGAGCTAAGAGCTCTAGGTAAGTGGTGATGGACAACCCTCATAGTGCACTACGTAATTTGCCTGACCTCTCAGGCTAGGGTCGGAGCTAAGAGCTCTAGTAGCGCCCTCACGCTACTCTAGCTAGCATAATCATAGGACAACCCATAAAGGAAATTCCTAACAATACTTTACTCGAATACTCTTCCCAAACAAATAAATAAATCTATTCCTCGACATATAAGCATAAATCCAGATATAAAATCCGAGCACCCGAGGAACATATCATACGCGAAACAATCATAAAAACCATGCAATTATATCAACAATTAGGGCATGCATTCATTTAAATAAAATAATCTGTCCACTCACAGTACTATTTCGACCTTCTTCCCGCTCGGAAAGCTCCTCGAGCGAAACTCTCGAACTACCCGCGTAGTCGAGCCCGTCTCACGTCCGACCAGAGACTGTACAACAAATCATCAAATTAGTCATACCACAGTTGACTTGGTCTTTTCCTAGTTTGACCAGGAAATCCTATTTGACCACAAGTTGACCGAGTTCCTTTTTATGACATTTTAACCTTTTTGACTTTCTTTCCCGGTTATCGACTCTTAACTCAATTTACCGGAAGTCCGACTCAGCTTCTGAACTTCCCTTTATTACTTTAACTTGACGTTAGGGTGTCACGTATTAATTCGTTGAATTACTATGGACACCCATTCAACCACTTCACCAATACCTTAGGAGTCCTTAAAATAAATCCTTAAACCTTAACCGGCAATAATCGATGGTCGGAATAATATTTAATTATCCGCCAATAATACTAAACTAGAACAATTCCAAAACCTAACCAAAACTCCTCCAAAAATTACCAAATTTTAACCATAGACTCCTCACAATATGTACTAATTAATGGGCATGAAAAACTGCCCAAAAAGTGGCGGCACCGCCGCCAGCTCCGCCGCCGACGGCGGCCGCCGGCAGAAATTCCGGCTAAAATTCAGGCGACCTCCGATCGCCACCAAATTTTACCAGTAGCTTCGTCTCATCAATTGGAACAACTTTCTAGTTCAACTCGAAGGCCAATTCGGCCTCTAACTAGGTCAAAAACTCGATGAACAGTAGACCCCGAAAATTACACTACCAAACTTCAAATCCTCAATTCTCCCTACACACTTCAAATCAAGCTACCAAATTCTAGGGGATTGTTGTACACCTAAAACCCATCCTAAACATATAAAGAACTCAACAATTGGTGATCTAGGGAGGGAGAAATTCAATCCCGAAAATCTACTGTACACACCAAGAACAAATCGGAATTTCTCCCGATTTACGGCGAGTTAGGTCGGAAAGCTTACCTAGGATTGAAGTAGACTCGGAGGCCGAACTTTTGGGACCGGTGTGGTGGCCTGAGGTGGCCGGACGGCGGCGCTGTGGCGGCCGGAAGCTCGGCGCAGTTTTCCGTCGGGGGAGAGGAGAGAGTGCCGGGTGAAAATCTGATTTTTCACCCCGGTAACTCCTATATATAGCCGTTTTACCGCATAGTAACTTTATACTTTTGTTCATAACTTTCTCATACGAACTCCGATTTGAGCGTGCTACGTGTCCATGAACTCGTAACGACGCCCTCTACAACTTTCAAGAAGGAAGTTTTCCCAAATTCTTGACTTAACGAAAAGTCAACTTCACGATCATTGTACGGTTAAACGGTCACTTTAAATGGTAAAAGACCAAAGTAACCAACCGTAAAATAATTCTAGGATCGGGGTGTGACACATCGACTGCAGGTATTGCCGGTATGAAGCGCGGAAGGAAGAGAAGAGGCGGCGGCATGAGTCTTCTTCGGTGTCAGAATTAATTTCCGGTAATCTATGCATTTCTACATCACAAGAGTCGTCGTCTGTTTCTTGATTTGGATCCACATCAATAAGGCGAGCGTCTAAATCACGAATTCGAACCGAACGACCCGGTTTAAAATTATTAAGGCGAATTGTAGAGGAGTCAGGAATATCTATTGCACTGTGTTCTTGATATGCAACATTTTCTTCCTCGTCTTCGGCCTCTCCAAGTGTAGCCGCCTGGTAAATGTTTCGAGGGTGCACAAGATTGACTACTTTCCACGCGTCACCCTTAACAAGGTCATCAAGATAAAACACTTGTTTCACCGATGTCGCAAAAACAAAGGGGTCATCTTCGTAACAGCTTGTGCCAGTGTTCACCGATAAAATCCCGTACTGATCAATCTTCATGCTCTGCGAGCTTCTAGTATCAAACCATCTACACTTGAACAGGTGCACGGTCATGCCTTGCCCATAAACGAGTTCCACCACTGAATCAAGAACACCATAATAATCAACTCCATTCCGGCCACCATGCGCCATAACCCCAGAATTCTGTGTTCTTCGTCTGTTGTCTCTCATTTCACATATAAATTGCACGCCATTGACCTTGCACATCGGGTAAACTCTTGACATTATCGGCTTCATAGCTAGAAGTCTTAGTTCGTGAGACCAATTTGGGTGACCATCAAATTGAATATGGTTCATCTGCAACCAAAGATTCAATGTATTATAAATTAATATGAATAATTATGCAATCAAGGAGACTTGCAACATACAAAATTGAAGAATTACATACCCAATCGCCAAAATAGTTCGCGAACTCCTTGTTGTGGTAGTCGAGATCACCTTGAATGTCTGGACAGTGTAGATGGATGTCTTTCCAGTATTCAACTTCTTGACAGTTAATCAATACCCACCAATGGGCTATGACGAGCTCATGGGGTTGCAACTTGTAGTACTCTGGTAAAATTCCATAAACTTCAACATCATTTGAGACTATGGAAAGGTTAAACTTCGGTTCATCAACCGGCATGGTTTGTGGAGTTTCCTTCAATGCTCCTAGATACAACTTCATGTAGGTGACGCACTCGTGCGCAATATATGCTTCTGCTATACATCCTTCAGGCGCGGATTTGTTAGCCACATAAGCTTTGTAGTCTCCCAGTTGTCTGTAAATAAATAAATTTGTTGTCATATGTTACGATTATACAATGAACATGTACAATAAAAACATTAGGTGTAAAAAATATACCTTTCCATAGGATACATCCAAGTATAGTGTACTGGACCGGTAAGCAACAATTGCTCGGGAAGATGGATCATCAGGTGCGGCATGATGTCAAAAAAATTTGGAGGAAATATTCTCTCAAATTTACACATGATATAAATAATGTCCTGTTGCATTTCCCGGAGATCAGATTTTGTCACTTCCCTTGTGCATAACTTCTGAAAGAATCTTGACAACGCTACTAACGGCTCCACCACCTGACGGGGAAGGAAGGGTCGAATGAAAATAGGGAAGAGACGTTGTAGCAGAATATGACAGTCATGACTCTTTATGACAGGACCCACCCCAGGTTAAACCCTTTTAACCCGAAGTAAATCCTGCGGGGACCACCTCAAGGGAACTTCTTACCGAAACCCCCTTGAAATGGCCAACCCTTCCTACTAAACTAACTAAACCGGGTTAGTCAGAGCAGTCTACAGAGATGATTACCCCAAAGAATTTTTACGCAGCAACGGAATGATCGACTATGCCTCGACTCTCGTACGCGCTCGACCTCCTATCAGGAACCCTGCATCACTGGGCATTTAAAAACGAAAGGCCCAGGGGAGAAACATTTAAAAACTGTTAGAGTGAGTGGACGAAAATCAAATATAAAACTCTATTTCTTTTAATGCTCTCCCAAAAATGTTTTGATTTAAACATTTATTTATGCATGCCCACAAATACCAAATATTCCACAATTGCAAGATAAGATAAACAAGGATTATGAGAAGAGAAATGTTCTCAAACATAATAAGTCTGACCTCTCAGACTAGGGTCGGAGCTAAGAGCTCTAGTAGCGCCCTCACGCTACGCTATGCTAGCTATATAAAATAATACGGTCAACCCTTGAAATATCAACCTGACCTCTCAGGCTTGTCTGTCCTCTCAGACCAGGGTCGGAGCTAAGAGCTCTAAATAAAATGATAACGGTCAACCCTTATAATATCAACCTGACCTCTCAGGTTTGTCTGTCCACTCAGACCAGGGTCGGAGCTAAGAGCTCTAAATAAAATGATACGGTCAACCCTCATAGTGCACTACGTAGTTTGCCTGACCTCTCAGGCTAGAGTCGGAGCTAAGAGCTCTAGTAGCGCCCTCACGCTACTCTAGCTAGCATATTTATTGGTCAACCCTTAAAATAAATATTCATAACAATACATTAATCAAATTCTCTTCCCAAACAAATAATTAAAACAACTCCTTGTCATATATGCATAAATCCACTCTCCAACGAAATCTCGGGTTCAATTCCATTCAAATGACGGGCCATCCCCGTTATTAACCATTTTCAGAAAGAAATAGCAAATTGGAGGAATAATGGTAAATACGTATAAGCATAAAAATCAAGAAAACCTTTAACCGAGGTTCCCGCTAAACTTTATCCATATAACACCTCCAAGAACCCGAGAAAATACAATTCTCGAAAACGATCATAAAAACCATGCAATTAAATCGATAATTAAGGCATGCATTTATTTAAAATAATATGTCCACTCACAGTACTATTGCGACCTTCTTCCCGCTCGGAAAGCTCCTCGAGCGAAACTCTCGAACTAACCGCGTAGTCGAGACCGTCTCACGTACGACCAGACTGTACCAACAAATCATCATATTAGTCGTTCACAGTTGACTTGGCCTTTTCCTAGTTTGACCAGGAACTCCTATTTGTCCACAAGTTGACCGAGTTCCTTTTTATGACACTTTAACCTTTTTGACTTTCCTTCCCGGTTATCGACTCTTCACTCAATTTACCGGAAGTCCGACTCAGCTTCCGAACTTTCCTTTATTACTTTAACTTAACGTTAGGGTGTCACGTATTAATCAATATATTTGACCTTGAGTCGATTTACCGATTAAACCTTTTCACATCAATTCCAGTTATCAATTCCCGATAACAATTTAACTCTTTACCCATTTAACCAAAAATTGTCACATTCATTGAACTTCAATCCTTTAACCATTTTTCTGAAAATGCAACTTTCCCAAAGTGGAAACTTTCCCTTAATGGAAACTTTCCAAAAATGGAAAGTTTCCCAAATTAACAGGTTTCCAAACTTGAAAGGTTTCCCAAAATGGAAACTTCCTAATTACGTCCATTTTCTCCGTAAATAACCCGATTACGATTCAACTGACACTTTTCGACTCAAAGCTTAATAGGGATTCGGTTTCTACCTCTTCGGCATTCAGCCGGTTTTACCGTATCACCGGAATCTTTGTCGGATTCCGGTGACTTGCCGGAATTTCGCCATAACCTCCCCGCTTTCTTCGTCACCAAGTTCTCGACAACATGTAACAAACACACATCAAAACATGATCAACAACAATTCAACAACACAAAACTTCAACACACTGTCCTAATACTAAAACCTCACCTCTGCTCTACTTCAAGCCATGATCCAGCTGCTCCTCAACCTCCTCCTTGCCGGCCTCATCCTCAGGTCAGCAATGAACTGAACCCAGCAGCTCCTCCTCGGCTGCAAGTCTAGCTGCAGCTCACTGTCCTTCACCCTCCACCTCACCAGCATTGCCCTATAATCCTAGCAATCAACTAAGCTACTCCAGCAGGCCCAACACTCGCTGCCACACCTCCAAGACACGAAATAGCTCACCAGAGGCCAACATCTCTTCGCCGGTGACTCGCCCTCGAGCACAGCATAAACAGAACTCATTCAGGCCCAGATCGAACTCTAAAAGGCATGGGAAAGGAAGAGGGGGAAAGAAAGAAGGAGAACCCTACCTCTTGCTGCCCTCGCCGCCGCCTGAGCTGGCCCGTCTCCGACGAGCACAGCTGTGCTTCACCTCGGCCAATCTCCCTTGTCATGGGTTTATTGGAGAAATTGCTTTGGGGGTTTAGTAATAGGGGGAAAGAGGAGTGTTTCGGTGATGGCGCGCCGGTGAGAGGCGGCCGGACACAGCTCCGACGAGGGGAGCAGACGGAGGTCGAGAGAGAGAAGAAAACTCGGTTTGACCCGAGTTTTTGATTTTTCCAAAGTCAACCAACTAACTTCCTTTTTATACTTGAATGGACGGTCCAGATCAATTCTCCAAATGATCTGACGGTCCAGATTTAAAGAGAGTGAAAAGTAAAAAGGTTAAATGGTAAAACTCCCTTTTTACCGGATGGATAATTAAAAGTTACCATACACTTCAGAAATTCACAGAAAATAGCCGGAAGCTCCGAAAAATATTCCGAAAATACCGGGAGACTCGTGTTGACACGTACTAGCACATCGAGTCATCAATTCAAGTATTTGGAGTACTTTTAAAAACTCGAAAATTAACTCGAGCGATAACTTATCGAATTACCGATCGCAATTAAAAGTCCTCGGTAACCCGTGAATCTCTGTAAAAGGTAACTTTTATTAACTTCAAAAGATTCGGGGCGTGACAATTCTCCCCACCTTATAAAAATTTCGTCCTCGAAATTTCTATACTCAAAGTCTAATTCCGTGGGGGATAGTACCACTTAGAAACAATAATATTGTCCTCCAATATCAACTTCCTTCATTGTCTGACACCCGACCACACTTCTCGGGTCAATACTAAAACATCTAAGGTCTTACCGTGGGGTACAATGATTTTCTCTTGAATCATTGATTAACTGATTCACCGAATTCTTACTGTACTTCATCTCATTTATGCGGTGGAATACGACACTGACTATCACTGATCCGCCATCTGTAATCCTCCGATATCAATATACAACGTGGGGTCAACACCCATGACAACATGCTCACGAGAAAACCATGACGACTTGTGTTACACAAACCGTCACCTCATTTGAACTAGGCTCCCTGATCTGGTTTACGCTTTCTAAAAACCATTCTGTCAAGTTGTCCTGTTGTAGAGTAATTGTCTTCCCTTACTCTATCCTACTCAAACCACTGACACACACAGGACACGAACTGCCATGAATTCTTTTGCGTAAATCTAAAACCATAGCCTTTTAATCAGGGAGATACCAGTCTCCAGACATCGAGATCCAACAATATTTACTGCTCGCATGAAGACAAATTGTCAGGCTACACACTGCTCACGTAACTATTCTGACAACACACATCCAGACCTTTTTATTCACAAGCCAAACATTAGAGTCGCTAGCTCAAATATCACTTGGTGGGGTTACAGCATACTTTGCAACTGGTAATACATACCCGTACCACTCATAGGTGAGGCGCCACTGACCTCCCTATCTCTTACCTTAGCCTGGAATGACGCATAGTGCCGAACTTGCACTTCAACCAACCGTGCGTCTATTAAACATTATCCGCATCTCAATCTGGAATAGACTTACCAATAAAAGAATTCCAGAGCCTTACCAGCTCAACAAGTATATTCCATTCCCAGATGCCTCCATTACCACCTCGTCCGGTGATAACCAGCAACTTTGGACATTTAACTAGATCAGACATCTATATAAAATTTAGTGCCACTGATGCACACCCAAAGGAACCCTTGATCGAAGCATCGGGAAATTAATTACGCCCGAACTTAGCCATATTGATCACCGAGCATCCAGTTAACGAGGCACAAGATAACAAATACCATTACCGCACTGGGCACGTATACATCACAGAGTCAACTCGTACAACTAGACAGTTTCTAACAAAACTGTCCCCCAGGCGCTGCGGGTTTACCATCCACCGCAACCTCTATTCGGTAAGATTCAAAATTCTCAATCGCTTACCACTCTAGATCTTAAATCACAAGATTCACTGCCACACGTTAACATCCTCTCAGATCATAACTTAATCTGAACGTAGCTTAATCACTCCACGGTTTCCGATGGAGTGTTGCACAACTTAGCAACATACTTTACTACCCTTGTAACAATTTGGTTTCCAAAACCTTGACTCGTAACACCTTTGAGTCATCAAAGAAACTCTTTCCTCAGTTTCACCGCTTTCACACTCGCCGAAATGTTGACAATTTCGCAAGTCACCTCCAATGACCTTTCTTGCTACCACTCTACACTCGTGGCGCCAAGAACTGCCGCTAGGTCAAAAATTCCTAACAAGTAGGGTCACTACTCAAATGACCAATGACCATAGCAACGCCAACAAAACTTTAATCCTCTTAGGATTTCCTTAAATTAACCTCAATAATTGATCTCCCAGATCTTAATCCTCATTTCACAGATCGAATTGAGAATATTTCCTGTCACTACAGGGGATATAACTTATGATTCCCAACACGTCTAAGCACACCTTCGGTTACAATACTTGATTAGACCACAGCCAGTGGGTGCACAAATTTCCATGCCATCAAGCTCAGTTAATTGCCCTCGAGAAAACCAAGTGTCATAACGGACGACTTTGGTTGCAGGTTGAAGCTTGACCATCTACAACATTCTCACTCCTATTCAACGATTCAGTAAACCTTGCCTCACTGCTGTCCCTTCACCTTTTCCGTGCATTTATCTCAGAAAACATCCTTCCACCTACTAACGACATTAAACCATTTAATTGACGTTTTACACAGAAACTTCTAACCAAACGTCTTTAATCTCCGTTCTCAATGAATGAAACTCTCATGACACCTTCTTAAAATGAAGTCATCATCAGCCTTAGTCACTTACCTGGTGTCATTTTGACCACACACAGCTGCACACGATAATTATGCCTTACATGTATGTGCTACCCAAATTTCAGCTTTACCACTTCCCTACACAGGAGGATACACGTGCTCCTGTGGGGTATTCCCATGTACAACTTCGGCCGTCGAAACAATAACGTTTGCACAATGACCGGTTCCTACACCACAATAATACAAAGTCAATCAAGGCTCGCATCCCTATCTCCGGTACCCCAAGCACTCTTGGTCCACGACCCGGTGGCTTATTGCCACTTCCAACATGTTCCTTTAAATCCTGAAACCAATTACGCTTAGCTACAACTGATAACACTCGCTCGATCTGTAAATCGGACTCTAACACAGCCAACCTGGAGACTCCTCCACAGGTGTACCAATTAAAATACTTTGATCACAGGTGGATAACCCACCTTATGGTTGACATGAGTCCCAAGATCTGGTGACACGATATAATTTCTGCCTCCATGATAAATGGCCCAATGACCATTGTCACCAACAATTCAAATCACGATTGGACTCACTAACAAATCAAATCTTTCTAATACCCCAATCGTGGGTGGCTGGAGCGAAGAGATTCTAGTCGTAGCTGACGACAACAATGTCAGCACCAAAGGTGACCCAAACCATCAGTTTCAGTGGTTGTCCCACAAACATCAAGTGACCAAAACAGCCTTTAGTTCCTTAACATTTTCCAGTAGTGTCACATCATGGACTCGTCACTAGAAAAAGTCCATTGATCACAAAATAACCCCACTCAACTTTCCTTGAGTCATTCCACTTTCATATGTCCGTTGGTTTCTCTGAAACCACACTAATGACGAACCTCAACAAAATCGTGGCAATCGTCAAATCTTAATATTCATCTCCTCACTGAATAATCGCGCTAGGCGACTTCAACTCTTTTTTTTTTTTTTTTTTTTGCAGGATGCAACATCTATCATTAACTCTTACGACTCCTCTTCTAGGAGTCTCATAACTCGAACGCTAAGGCCTCGCCTCAGGTTTCTACAACCTCCCTGCCAAACAACCATGGCAGCCTTCCAGGTGTGAATTAACCGTTTCACCACCGAGTACTCACACATAAAGCTCAAACGTTAAACAACGTGAGTTTCCGCTCGATCCCCAACTCAAATCTCAATAAATCAATGGGGAACACATAAACATATATACGTAACGAGCTTACCTTGTTCCTTACAGGAGTTCATAGTGAGGTCGGCGTACTGAGGCATAGTCTTGAAGATTCGATCGTTTATATGACCACTCGGTCCATATCTCAATCAGGAAGTACTAACTCATATCCTCAATAAACACTAAGCGTCCAAGCATAAAATGCCGATGGATCCGCCGCGGTCGGACCATCACTCTATAGACACTAAGTGATACCAAGTATATGAGGTAGTAACAGGAAACGATAACCTAATGCTCTGATACCATTGACAGGACCCACCCCAGGTTAAACCCTTTTAACCCGAAGTAAATCCTGCGGGGACCACCTCAAGGGAACTTCTTACCGAAACCCCCTTGAAATGGCCAACCCTTCCTACTAAACTAACTAAACCGGGTTAGTCAGAGCAGTCTACAGAGATGATTACCCCAAAGAATTTTTACGCAGCAACGGAATGATCGACTATGCCTCGACTCTCGTACGCGCTCGACCTCCTATCAGGAACCCTGCATCACTGGGCATTTAAAAACGAAAGGCCCAGGGGAGAAACATTTAAAAACTGTTAGAGTGAGTGGACGAAAATCAAATATAAAACTCTATTTCTTTTAATGCTCTCCCAAAAATGTTTTGATTTAAACATTTATTTATGCATGCCCACAAATACCAAATATTCCACAATTGCAAGATAAGATAAACAAGGATTATGGGAAGAGAAATGTTCTCAAACATAATAAGTCTGACCTCTCAGACTAGGGTCGGAGCTAAGAGCTCTAGTAGCGCCCTCACGCTACGCTATGCTAGCTATATAAAATAATACGGTCAACCCTTGAAATATCAACCTGACCTCTCAGGCTTGTCTGTCCTCTCAGACCAGGGTCGGAGCTAAGAGCTCTAAATAAAATGATAACGGTCAACCCTTATAATATCAACCTGACCTCTCAGGTTTGTCTGTCCACTCAGACCAGGGTCGGAGCTAAGAGCTCTAAATAAAATGATACGGTCAACCCTCATAGTGCACTACGTAGTTTGCCTGACCTCTCAGGCTAGGGTCGGAGCTAAGAGCTCTAGTAGCGCCCTCACGCTACTCTAGCTAGCATATTTATTGGTCAACCCTTAAAATAAATATTCATAACAATACATTAATCAAATTCTCTTCCCAAACAAATAATTAAAACAACTCCTTGTCATATATGCATAAATCCACTCTCCAACGAAATCTCGGGTTCAATTCCATTCAAATGACGGGCCATCGCCGTTATTAACCATTTTCAGAAAGAAATAGCAAATTGGAGGAATAATGGTAAATACGTATAAGCATAAAAATCAAGAAAACCTTTAACCGAGGTTCCCGCTAAACTTTATCCATATAACACCTCCAAGAACCCGAGAAAATACAATTCTCGAAAACGATCATAAAAACCATGCAATTAAATCGATAATTAAGGCATGCATTTATTTAAAATAATATGTCCACTCACAGTACTATTGCGACCTTCTTCCCGCTCGTAAAGCTCCTCGAGCGAAACTCTCGAACTAACCGCGTAGTCGAGACCGTCTCACGTACGACCAGACTGTACCAACAAATCATCATATTAGTCGTTCACAGTTGACTTGGCCTTTTCCTAGTTTGACCAGGAACTCCTATTTGACCACAAGTTGACCGAGTTCCTTTTTATGACACTTTAACCTTTTTGACTTTCCTTCCCGGTTATCGACTCTTAACTCAATTTACCGGAAGTCCGACTCAGCTTCCGAACTTTCCTTTATTACTTTAACTTAACGTTAGGGTGTCACGTATTAATCAATATATTTGACCTTGAGTCGATTTACCGATTAAACCTTTTCACATCAATTCCAGTTATCAATTCCCGATAACAATTTAACTCTTTACCCATTTAACCAAAAATTGTCACATTCATTGAACTTCAATCCTTTAACCATTTTTCTGAAAATGCAACTTTCCCAAAGTGGAAACTTTCCCTTAATGGAAACTTTCCAAAAATGGAAAGTTTCCCAAATTAACAGGTTTCCAAACTTGAAAGGTTTCCCAAAATGGAAACTTCCTAATTACGTCCATTTTCTCCGTAAATAACCCGATTACGATTCAACTGACACTTTTCGACTCAAAGCTTAATAGGGATTCGGTTTCTACCTCTTCGGCATTCAGCCGGTTTTACCGTATCACCGGAATCTTTGTCGGATTCCGGTGACTTGCCGGAATTTCGCCATAACCTCCCCGCTTTCTTCGTCACCAAGTTCTCGACAACATGTAACAAACACACATCAAAACATGATCAACAACAATTCAACAACACAAAACTTCAACACACTGTCCTAATACTAAAACCTCACCTCTGCTCTACTTCAAGCCATGATCCAGCTGCTCCTCAACCTCCTCCTTGCCGGCCTCATCCTCAGGTCAGCAATGAACTGAACCCAGCAGCTCCTCCTCGGCTGCAAGTCTAGCTGCAGCTCACTGTCCTTCACCCTCCACCTCACCAGCATTGCCCTATAATCCTAGCAATCAACTAAGCTACTCCAGCAGGCCCAACACTCGCTGCCACACCTCCAAGACACGAAATAGCTCACCAGAGGCCAACATCTCTTCGCCGGTGACTCGCCCTCGAGCACAGCATAAACAGAACTCATTCAGGCCCAGATCGAACTCTAAAAGGCATGGGAAAGGAAGAGGGGGAAAGAAAGAAGGAGAACCCTACCTCTTGCTGCCCTCGCCGCCGCCTGAGCTGGCCCGTCTCCGACGAGCACAGCTGTGCTTCACCTCGGCCAATCTCCCTTGTCATGGGTTTATTGGAGAAATTGCTTTGGGGGTTTAGTAATAGGGGGAAAGAGGAGTGTTTCGGTGATGGCGCGCCGGTGAGAGGCGGCCGGACACAGCTCCGACGAGGGGAGCAGACGGAGGTCGAGAGAGAGAAGAAAACTCGGTTTGACCCGAGTTTTTGATTTTTCCAAAGTCAACCAACTAACTTCCTTTTTATACTTGAATGGACGGTCCAGATCAATTCTCCAAATGATCTGACGGTCCAGATTTAAAGAGAGTGAAAAGTAAAAAGGTTAAATGGTAAAACTCCCTTTTTACCGGATGGATAATTAAAAGTTACCATACACTTCAGAAATTCACAGAAAATAGCCGGAAGCTCCGAAAAATATTCCGAAAATACCGGGAGACTCGTGTTGACACGTACTAGCACATCGAGTCATCAATTCAAGTATTTGGAGTACTTTTAAAAACTCGAAAATTAACTCGAGCGATAACTTATCGAATTACCGATCGCAATTAAAAGTCCTCGGTAACCCGTGAATCTCTGTAAAAGGTAACTTTTATTAACTTCAAAAGATTCGGGGCGTGACACTTTAACCCGTACATTTTATTGTCCCGAATGTTTACACACCGGGCTATATTTCCTGCGTAGCCTGAAGGATACTTCACAGAACTCAACCACCTGAAAATTACATTCTTCTGTTCAGGCTTCACGGTGTACGGAGCTTGAGGCATTTTTTTCTTCCCTTCTTTCAACCACAAATGTCTTCGTATCTCCATTTTTTTAAGATCAATGCGTGCCTTCGGACCGTCTTTCGTCTTTCCCTCCAAGTTCAGCACGGTTCCCACCACACTGTCACCCACATTCTTTTCTATGTGCATCACATCTAGGTAGTGCCTGATCAACAACTTACTCCAGTATGGGAGTTCCCAGAATATGCTCTTATGTGTCCAAAATTTATACCTGTCGGGTCTGTCAGGTATTGCCGCCACTATATTGGGATGATTGCTGAGCTGCCCAAAATCATACTCATTAAGCACTGCTAAAATTTCTTCCCCTGTCCATCTTCTAGGAGGCACACCAAGTTCTACAGTCCCATCAAATGCCTTGTCATCGAACCGCCATTCGTGATCATACGGAAGGAGAGTACGGTGACCCAATCTACATATCTTGTTGCAATGACTACTGCTCCCCTCATCGCTTAGGCACTCTGGACAAGCCTTGTATCCCCTAACAACGTTGCCCGACAACATCCCACGAGCAGGAAAATCACTAATGGTACCAACAACCATAGCATGCATCTGGAACATCTCGTGCATGAACTTATCATAAGTGGGATGACCAACGTCCCAAAAAAACTTAAGCTCTTCAATCAAGGGTCTCAAATACACATCGAGACACTTCCCTGGATAACCGGGTCCCGGAATCAACAAACTCAACATATTGTATTCCTTCTTCATGCACATCCATGGAGGAAGATTGTATGGTACCAAAATCACCGGCCATACACTGTATTGAAGACTCATGTTGCCAAAAGGATTGAACCCGTCGGATGAGAGCCCGAGCCTCACATTTCGGACCTCAGACGCAAAATGAGGAAACTCCCTGTCTATATGCTTCCAGGCCTCCCCGTCAGCAGGGTGTATAAGGGTATCTTCGCCTTGCAATTCCCTATCAGCGTGCCATCTCATAGATTTGGCCGTGTGTGATGACATGTACAACCGTTCCAGCCTATCCCTCAACGGGAAATACCGAAGTACCTTCATAGGTTTCCTATTGCCTGCAGGAGTCAACTTATACCTGTCACTCTGACATACTGGACATGTGTCAAGGTCACCAAGGTCATTCCCTTCTGGATCTTTACCCCAGAAGAGAACACAATCATATCTGCATGCATGGATCTTGATGTAGGAAAGCCCAAGATCTTTCAGTATACATCGGACCTTATGATGAGTGGTAGGAAGACGATGACCGTGGGGCAGCATCGAAGCAGTGTACTGTAGATACTCATCAACAGCCTTCACAGTCGATTTTGTCTCAACTTTAATCTTCATAACGTCCATCACACTTTCAAGAACCGTTTTCTGACAACCGGGGTACACAGGGGTCTGTTGGAAAGCAAGTAGTTTGTTGTACCTGTCAATACCAGCAGTGTTGACAACTCTAGGGAAGGGCTGCACCGGGTCAGACATATACGGTCCTTCAGAGCATACACCCCTCTCATAAGGAAACATATCGTTGATGAAGGCCGTTGTTGGATCGTTGGATGTACTGCCCGTCTCAGAAAACTGCCCATGATCATGCGGACCCCTTGATGATGTTTCACCGTGATATATCCAACATGTGTACTTCTCCCAAAACCCATTACTTTGAAGGTGCTGCCAAACCTTGTCAATTGGAAATTGATACATATCGCTGCGACACTGACATTTAGTGCACGGACAATAGAAAATTGTATTCCCTTTAGCATTATTGATCACATATTCAATAAAACTAACAACTCCTTTAGCATATCTTTTGTCCAATTTTGGAAGCGAAATCCAACTCTTATCCATATCCTGAGAAAATAACATAATATATATGTATAAACGCTAATTAATTAAATTTACGAATCATTCAATTTATATTATATCTGAGTTAACGTACAATTAATATATATAATAATTACTAATTAATATAATCAAATTAATATATATATATATATATATCAACAACTTCATATATATTATCAAACCCAAATCGATCAACTCAATCACACTCAAAACACAATATAATCAACTCTAATTAAAACACAATATAATCAACTCTAATTAAAACTCAAACTCAATGTGCATAACGAAAATAAAACTCTTAAATCAACTCAAAAACAAGATATATACATATACGTACCTATATATAGCGCCACAAACTAATTTCCGACAGATTTCGACAACACCCAACAATTTCGCCAACTACAAAATTTTTTCTCCCGTTTTTTCTTTCAAATCAGCTACTGTCTAGATCTGGAAATATAAAGAATTTTAGCCGACGAAATTATATATATCGTCGGCCAAAGTTTTAAAATTTCGTCGGCTATAGTTCACAGACTATAGCCGACGAAAAAAACTATTTTAGCCGACGAAACAACATTTCGTCGGCTAAAGTAGACTTTTAGCCGACGAAAATTTCACTTAGGCGACGAAAGTTTTTTTCGTCGGCTAAAAGTCCACTTTAGCCGACGAAAATTTCACTTAGGCGACGAAATTATTTTTCGTCGGCTAAAATGGACTTTAGCCGACGAAAAAAAATTTCGTCGGCCTGGTAATTTTTTTTTCGTCGGCTATGATACTTATTCTGGTAGTGGTGTAAGGTTTGTCATGATAATGACATTTCCTAAAACAATTATTCATAATAAAAGAAATCCTAAAGCAAAGTGTAATTACCATGTATATATAGATTCATACAATGCATCACGTGTATGAGGGTCAATGATATGTGACATGAGTAGTGACATATACTGCGACTTAATGTAGAGAATAACGTTAGTATAAGGAATTGAAAATGTAAATTCAAACACCAAGATTGAAAAGGGTTATAAATCTTTAGAAGTTTATCATATGGAGATGATGCCATTAACGATCTGCACTTAGTTTCCAAGATACTGTAAAAGTCATTATGCTCTTTATTTAATTAGATTACTATTTTAATCTCAAAGTTTATGTGGATATTGCTTATTGAATTAGATGCGACATTGATTTGATTATTGTTGGCTTATTAAAATTTAAAGTATATTCTGAAGCATTGAATTTAATATATTCTTATTTACTATAATATATGGTTCGTAACAAGCACTCTAAAGATACAAAGAAATGCATCCAACATATAGACATAGTTTATAAAATGGAAAACATATCATTCTACGTAAATCCAAGTACTCTAACGAATGTCATATATATATCTTTCAAAGTACTTAGTACACTACAAAAAAGGCCTTTGGGTGACGAAGAGAGCCGAAACAGGGCGACGAAAGCAATTTTCGTCGTCTAAAACAGGGCGACGAAAGCAATTTTCGTCGTCTAAAACAGGGCGACGAAAGCAAATTTCATCGCCTAAGAGGAACTTTAGGTGACGAAAATATGTGTCGTCGCTTAAGAGCCAAAAATCGTCGCCTAAGGTAAAATTTAAAGCGACAAAAACTGAAATTGTCGCCTAAGGTCATTCCTTCGTCGCCTAAGGTCCAGTCTTGTGAGACGACAGGAAGTTTCGTCGCCTAAAGCCTAACCGTCGTCGCCTAAGAGGGTCATTCTTAGGCGACGACATATTTGTCGTCGCCTAAGATCCAAAAACCTTGGACGACGACGTCCTTTCGTCTCCTAAGAGTGATCCTCTTAAGCGACGATTTTTTTAAAACTTTAGGTGACGAATTTTTTGGTTTCATCACCTAAGGTTATTTTCATGTTTCATTTTGAATTTATTTTTATTTTTTCATTGTGGCTTAACGTTGTCGGATGGACTTGAATTTTTTCCCACACACATAATTCATGCTGGTTGTTGGGGTCAAAGCAATTTTACCATATTTCTCCCTATGTGTAGCCCTATCTCGGATGGTTATTTTTGATAAAAATTTATATCGGTGGATGCGTTTTGTCGATTTGAAACTATTCTCAGTTGAAAGTCCGACCAAATTACGTGATTTAGAGGGTCGAATCGCCGTTTCCGTCCGTTTAAGGGTATATCTCTTAGGCGACGATATACATATTTCGTCGCCTAAGAGAAACCTTCTTAGGCGACGAAATACTTATGTCGTCGCCTAAGAGGTAGGGTATCTCTCTTAGACGACGACATAAGTATTTCGTCGTCTAAGAAGTCAGGTATAACCAAAGATTTTCTCCCTCTCCGATCCGCCTCCCTCTCCCTCTCACTCTCTCTCTCCCTCTCCTCTGCCACTGCCGCTGCCTTGCCGCAGTGCCGCCGCGCCCCCCACAAGAATCGAAAACCACAAGAATCGGATTTCATGATTGATTTAGATGATATTGAATTTACTTTTGACTAAATTTATATATTTGTACGTTTATGAACAATTTAGATAATTTGTAATGAAAAATTTGTTGTTTTATTATTGAAATTTTTTGTGTTGTTATTTATATTTTATAAAAATTTACAAAACTAAATAAAATAAATACAGAAAATACTTCAGACGACGAAATAATGTATTTTTCGTCGCCTAAGAGAGGTTTAGGCAATGACTTTTGCACCATTTCGTCGTCTTAAGATCACTTAGCAACGAAATATGCCACTTTCGTCGCCTAAGAGTTTTTTAAATGTTTTTTTTAAATATAATGCGACGAATATACACGTATCGTCGCCCAAGGTATAACACTTAGGCGACAAAACTAGCGTCGTCGCCTAAGATCTAGACTCTGAAGCGACGAACAATTTTTCGTCGCCTAAGAGCGAGACTCTTAAGCGACGACGGCTATTTAGGCAACAGAATGTGTGTCGTTGCCTTAACTTAACTCTTAGACGACGACACCTGTGTCGTCGCCTAAGGTCTCACTCATAGGCGACGACAGAGATTTCTTTCATCGCCTAAGATCTCGGGCGACAGACTTCTTGTGACGACACCTTAGGCGACGACGCTTCGTCCCCTAAGATTTTGGGCGACGAAATTTTTTAACAGGGCGACGAAATTGCTTCGTCGCCCAAACACTCTGTTCTGATAGTGGTAGGATTACCCACATCTTTCAAAGAATGTGATGTATATCATCCTATGCATCAACACATGCTAGAATTTTTCTAGATTGACTATAACATATCAATTGAAACTATGTCTGTGGTTTTCTATAAATCCACGAGTTTGAGAAGTGTCTTCGTTTATTATCAATGAATGATGAGATTGACAGTCAAAGCAATGAGATTTCATCTAGAATTGCAAGGAAATGGAATAAAATGCAAGTGAAAAAAAATGTATAATTATGCCAAGATGAGGTTTGTATTTTGCACCTCTTATTTCATTTTTTCTACGGGTAAGGTTCTCGCCCCTCTGATGTAGTTTTTTTAACCTTTTTTTATTAAATTTCCTCAACTTCAAGGATATACCAAAGGAAAAGAAAGAATGTTTCAAACAGTGTCACATTTTAGAGAAACAAAGCTCTGATATCTCAAGTTCAGAAAATTTCAAAACAGTAATCTCATATTTTTACTTCGACTGAGATTTGATATTTGAAACGTTATTTATGTTTTTTTTCTTAAATAAACAGACATATGACTAACTCACTGTGTTAACCGTTATTTCTATTAAGAAAACTAACAGTTGAAGTATACTCTCATCTTTGCAAATTTTTTTTTTATATTTTTCTATCATATCTTTATGTATATCTATCTGGCCATATTATTTTTAACAGCTGAAAAACTTTCTCCGATAGTTTCGATGATCAGATTATTATTTTATTTTTCTGAAACGAGAGAATGATTATTTAGAAAATGAAAGAATCACATGAAACCCATACCTGCATGCTTCTTATTATATACAAGAAAATAAACATATTGAAAGAAATTGGGAATTGAGAGAGAAATGAGTTTGGGATTGAGCTGGTGGTGGGGTGGTTGACGGTTACGGCGGTTGGAGTGGTGGTGGGGATTGAGTTTAATCACTGGAAATCCAAATTCCTAGTTATTCATTTCTTCACTCAAGTCATACCCCCATAATTAACCAAAAACTCAATCTCTTATTGAACAATCCCGACGGCCTTATCGATCCCTGGGATTTCTCTTTGCCGGAGGCCAACGGAAGGCCAATAGAGATCGCCAAAGGCGACGTTCACATTGATCGTTTCAATAAAGAGCTTTAACGAATCTCCATCCAACATGCTAGAATGATTACAAGAGATTGAGGATTTGCATGTTCTTTACTTTGCCAGTCAACTCTCTCGAACTCTAGGTAAATTGGAAACAGAATGTCGGACGATTTTATTTTTCCAAGGCTGATTGATTATATGAAAAGAAAATAATGAGAATAGATTTGAAATCAAATTCTTATAAGAGGAAATAACAGTATAGCTTCCCGTCACTTGGCGTTTGGCGCCTAAATGTTCCTCACTGCAGTCACTGTCTCTCTCTGCAAAGTATTCAAAATCAACAAAGATGCCACGCCAAATGGATTTGAGTCGTATGAGGCACGACCCGGTAGTGCATGAAACACAGGTATTCAATTGTAATGAATACCTGTGTATCCAGAAACTGTGATAGTTTGTTCTCATTGATGATTTCTGTTCAAATGGGTAAGAGATATGATCTTCGCTATTTTCCTTCATTTTCTTTATGCCTTTTGTTATGATTCAAGATATGTTTTCTCAGGTCCAGTTTGGTTTCTCTCCTCCTCAGTCGGCTGATCCCCAAGAGCAAGAACAATGTATCCTCTCTTAACTTGTGTGCCATAACTTGTTCCTTTTCATTGCTGTTAATTACTAAAGGAGTGTTTGCTATTGCAGAATGTTAAGAATCCAAAGTTGATGAAAGTGGTGCCTGATGACAAGTCTGTGCCACTTCCATCCTTTAAATCAGATATTCATTTCAAGGAACTTGAATTGCCACCTTCTGAAAGTTTTATGGATATTGGTTGTGACCCTTTTTTGGGTGATGCTACATTATCTTTTTCGCCAAAGAGATCAAAAGAGATGGTTTCCTGCTCCTATTCTCCAGCTAATGATGTTTACACAAACCATCTTGATTACACAGTGTGCAAACCTGATTCCACATTACTAGGAAGAAGTGCAATTTCATGTCCGGAAATTGATTCAAATTATATTCTCCCATTTGAAGAATATGGATTGGTGACATCTGGCTATGTCAAAGAATTGGATACATTCTATCAGCCACATGAATATATGCATGGAAGAGAGCATTACACTATGCTGGGTTGGGAATCTGATAGGATGGACAAAAGAAAATTATCTAGCTTGTCCAGACACGGAGCTGACTCCGAACACAGATCTGCATGCATAACCAGCTTTCATAACCATGATTTGGAAAGACAGTGTCATGAAGGCAAATACGACCTGCAAACAGATTTTCACCAAATTGAGCTCCTGTTAAACCTTTCATGTGTACCAACCTATTTGAATCAAGCCAAGGGTTGCATTGATAGCAGACAATGGGAAGGTGGCACAACCTGTTTTCCTCTCCAAAATGACCATTGGTTTACGCGTACGATTATCAATAAGGGGCATCCTTATCGTAATGCAGAATCTCTGCTTCAACTTAGCTCCTTGGGGGAGCTTTACCCATCTACTTGTCATGAGGAAGGTACATCTTCCCATCTTCTTACTTACGATGATTTGAACATCAGATGCCTAAATGACTCTACTCATAAAAGAACTCTTACCCATTTCATTGAAGATAATGTTAACATCCACAGCAGCTCAGCCCTTTGCCGCCAGATATCGCTCAGCAGACAGAAAGCATGGCCCTGGGATGGGAATGAAAAGGAGATGAGTTTTGGTGATTGGGATGTCAATTATATTCAATTGTAAGTGTAATGGCTACATTGGAAACTTTGAATATTGGGGCAGAGATTAGATTTCAGGATTGCAGCATTATGTTCAGGTACCAGTTGCGACATTAATGAATCACATTTCAGCCTTTTGTGACTTTCTGATGGGATGATCTAGACATGTCCAGCCATTATTATCTGAGCCGGTGCTTGCTAAATGCTAATTGTCTACATTTAGCAGAAAGAATGCAGCTTGAAAACTTTTCCCACTGTATGTTAACGTCAACTTATGGTCTCAACAGCATTGATAACACATTCACACCTCTCAGGTGGCTGGGGAAGCAGGTGGAAGTCGGGTCACTCTCGTGCAGGACTCTTCTACTTACCCGAATGAGTTCTTCCATTTCGTAATACGTAAGCGGAAAATATGGTGCAGATAGTATTGTACATATGAGGTTAGTTTCAACTATTCGGTTTTCATGGTTTCTTCGGAAACAAGGCATATGCTAGGATTATATAACGGGCAATTCCTCTTTTACCCTTGGCTGCATCAGATTGTCAAACTTGAATTAAAGGATGTTAGGTAATCAGTAGATTATAAGGATTAAGGAATATACTGCAACTTTCAAAGTAGTTGAGGCGGGGGAAGCAGTTATTTTCTTTGGCATGTCAAGTAAACTGAAAACTCATAAGAAATGAATGCCGTTGTGGAGGACCTCCTGGATTTGGCATACAATTCATTGGTGCCTTACTTGTGAGGTAACAAGTGAAAATGATGTGTTATCACTTATCAGATTAAACCGTCCTGATTGTGAAAATCTATAACACCACGAGTGATAATTACTAGCTAGTGGTTGCCACGAATCAATTCTAGAAGAGTAAATTTCACCGTCGAAACTAAAATTTTTGTGTTACGGTTAAACTAATATCAAAACTTACAAAATTATCAATGTGATACTCAAACTTCATTTTCGCTACCAATAAAAGGTCTGAGGTCATTTTCCGTCACAACGTCATTTGTTTGGTGACGTGTCTCATAGGAGACCCACAAAAAATATTTATTGTCAGTAGATAACAACATCAGTAGTCCCCAAACTCTTCTGAAATAATCAATGTGTATCCAATATGAAAACCTAGGTTTTTCATGTTGAAACTAGCTAGGAAAGAAAATGGATTCAAAAGATATAATTTTAGAGATTTTGTAAGGAAATAAGATATAAGAAAAGTTTAAATGTCCTTAACGAAAAATCTATAAATCCTAAACCCTAAAAGGAAATCAAATTTAGAAAAAGTCTGAAAGTCATCTAAACTCTAAACCCTTGACCAAAAATTTCTAAACCTTAAATCTTCGACGAAAATAACCTTCTGCCAATCTTAGATCTCATTTCCTTCGAAAATCTCTAAAATTAAATCTTACAGATCCATTTTCTCTCCCAATTTGAACATCGAAAACTCAGATTAACATTTTGGGTATCACATTAATCATTTCAGAAGAATTCGGAGACTACTGATGTGATTATCTACTAATAAGAAATATTTTTGGTAGGTCTCATACGAGACACGTCATCAAACAAACGGCGCCGTGACGAATGACTTTTGACATTGCCACAAGAGTTTAGGTATCGACGCTACTAAAAACTCATTCTTGAAACAAGAAGAACTATCCGATGTACAACTTGGCGACGCCATATGTCTCTGATTTTCACCTCAACTGTTGTTATGGTACGTAAGAGAGACATTGATATGAATCATATTATAGTAAATGTGATACGTTTTGGATTTTGGTTTTGGGAGATGAGAGGCATAGGAGAATATGTGAAACAGAGAAAGTTACTTAAGTGGTGTCTCATGTGAAACGTCAATGATAAATTATCAGTTATGAGAAATTGAGAAATTGAAGTTATGATAAATTGAGAAATTGAAGTTATGATAAATTGAGAAATTGTTAGTTATGAAAAATTGAGAAATTGTCAGCTATGATGAATTGAAAAATTACAAGATATAAGAAATTGAGAAATTGTCAAATATGAAAAGTTGAGAATCTGCTAGCCATGAGGAATTGAGAAATTGTGACATATGAGAAATTGAAAAAATTAGAAATTGTCTGTTATGAGAAATGGTATGTTTTGAGAAATTGAGAAATTATCAATTATGAGAAATGAATAAATTTTTAGTTACGAGTAATTTTTGCAGCTTAATATCACTCAATGATCCATCATGATTAGGTGAATTTTACTCCTGATGATGTTCAAATGTTTTAGAAAATCATGTGATTGTTGTCTTACATCTAGAAGTGATTCCGCAAAAGTTTTATTAAGTAGTTTCTGTTTAAAACTTCCCCTTATTGTAAGAGTTGCATTTTAGTGATTTTACACATTAATGAAAACTAATTGTAGTTAAAACTCAAAAGCATTCTTCTAATTATAACCACTTTGAGCTCTCATTGAAAACATTTGGTGAATGGTGGGCGCCGAAGATGAAATTAAGAACCATGTAATGGAAGTTGGAGGTAACACTTCTCCATCGATCACTCAAAATCACAAATAGATATTTACATGGGGGTTGGCAGCAAGAGGTGTAATCCCAACAGTCAATTAGACACATAATTATAATTAGCAGCATCTGTGAATCATAATATTATGTTAATCGATTAAGAGGACTTGATCAAATGGAAACAAAATGAAGAGTCATTTTCATTTGCATGTGCTTCACCATTGACAAAACTTCAAAGATTTGAGGTCCCTCGCAGATATTTTGCCGGAATATATTACACACTAGTTGATCCAGAAACTCGTCTTTTACTAGGCAAAGTTCATCTGTGCTCATACTCTAGTTATTTTCAAAACTGCAAATATAACATACAACAAATAAAGAGTCTCGCGATGGGTAAATGATTACACTACATGTAATTCTCATACACTGGCCTTGTACCCGTACATCTGCACGGAGGTTTAAAAATGGAAGATGTTGCATTTGAACTGCACCACTTAAAATGGGATAAATCGATCAATTAATTCTAATTTTTTTAGATAACTGCTTCATGAAAAGTAGGATGAAACCATCTCATATTGTTTTTCTCCTTATAGTTTTAGTGGTATTTTACAGTAAAGCCCATAATAATATTATTTTTAGTTCTTTAAAAAATTTCTAATACCATGTTTTTTTGGGCAATTCAAAAAAGACTTCACCAAAAACACCAAAGCCACATGTGGTAAAGATATACATAAACCATTAACCTGTTTAAAAATTTAATAAGTTCAGAACTATGCCAATAAAAATAATAAGAAAATGTTGTACTAGTACATCAAAGAACCATACGCATTTACATGCGATTTATAAATTCTCCTGTGAAAATTCATACCTTGAGACTGGTGTGACAGCTACGGGCCAACTGTAAGTCCTTCAAGGTTGAGATTGCAGGTTTGCCATGACAATAGTGATGTAACGTAACCAAACTCTCAACTAAACTTTTTTGTAACAAAAAAAAACCGTACGCCTTAGTAACATGTTGTGAACAGGAAATTGTTGTTGTACTTGAACAAGAATGTAAGCTTGGCGGTTGTTTGTGTGACATTGCTTCTTTCATCAAATCTTGTCTTCATCAAGACGATCTAGTTGTAGGGTTTATGAGGCTAGTGTAGTTTGTGTCTCCTTATATCGAAATAGCTATGCTTTTTAACTACCTTGGGCAAATATCAATATGCTTACAATGTGACGTGATGGATGCAAACATAGGGTGTTGCATTATTGATTTTGGTCCCAAAATTGGAGAACCATCATATTGATTGTCTGAATCAAATATATAGAGTGGGAAAAGACATATCAAATCACTCACTAGTGTCCTTACAATTTATGGGCAAAGAAGATCTTTTGTCTTAGCAAGTTCTTCATCAATATTATGTGTTGAGTAACCTTGGGATTTCAAGGATGTCAATTTGTTTTTGTCAAATATGTTACCGTTGAGATTTCAAAGTTGGTGATCGACCAGATAATCAACATTTGCTGGCCTGTAGTATGTTTTACCCTATGCTTCTTTTTTCTTTACCTGCTTCAATTGATGGTCACGTTAATGGTAAAAGTTCCACTGACTCTAGTATGATGAAAACAAATGATAATGTTTTTCTTTTGATGAAGACATTAGATCATGTTGGAGTTGTCGTTACAGATATGCTTTTGTGAATTGTTTGAACTTTGAACCCAGATTTCGAACCAAACAGGTGAAACAGTAGTTATTTCACATTAAACAGTAAACATTGTTTGTAAAGACATGAGAATAAAGATTCTTTTGTTCGGGCTCTTAATATCATTCTACTATAGCTGAATAAATTTATCATGGGAGAGTTACTAAAACTTCATGTTCATACTGATTATAAGCAAATGCCTTCATTATCTATAATGAAATAAACATCAAGAGATCGAATATATATAATGTACTAAAAATAAAATAAATGTAATATTTTGTCACTATCACTCTTAATCCACAACAATTATAATGTTATGAGTAAAATTTCTTAATATAGAAGCCCAAAGCTTAATACTTTTATACTCTGGTGTTCTTGAATAATCAAAACACAACATGTTTATCATATATAGAAAATGGCCTAATTGTTAACAGAGAAAAACAAATTGTCATCTAAACAAAGATTACTTAACGGAGCATCAAGACAATTAGACTCTGTTGTTTAGTTAGAGTGTTAGACCCTATTGGACCATTCACTATTAATTTTCCTTAATTATGTATAAGGAGGGCTGGATCTTCTGTCTTAACTCTTAACCATTGCTATCGAACAAAAATCCCAGTAAATTAATAAAGAATCTTCTTTTCTTATTTCCTGAACCTGGCAGAACTAATTTAGAGCAGTTATTTTTCTGATAGCAAATATTTGGATAATATGATACGCATTTAAAAAATTGTATGGCATTAGATAATTGACCCCCTCCATGTCTGATATGTACTAGACTACAAGTTCATAATTTAATCATAATACAGGTTTCATTTTCAATCCTCAATTATGATGAGTAGGTGTGCATGTCTTGGGACTCAAGGACTTTGTATTAAATCTTGGAAAATATTGCTGGACCTATTTATCAAATGAGATATATATACCTTAAATTGAAGGGCATGCATGAGCATGAGTATTGTTTATCAGTTTATGTAATAATACTTACTTGAAGACTCATTCTCACAATCTCACGTCAAATTATCGAGGTTTGAATCATTGATCAAATACACCACAAGTAAAGATGTGGTGTGTTGCAAAGGATATTGATAATTTATGGTAGTCGACCCGATAGTGTGGCAAATCAAGACGATTTCTGCAATACGCTATCTAAAACGTAAACTGTTTACTGGTATTAATTATAAACCAACTAAAAAAATAAAGAGATCTTGTCAATTATTTTACACATCTTTTGTAGATAATCACTACAACAATTAATGTAATGGAATTTTATTGGTTACAGATCATTTCTTATCAAGATCTCAAATATCTAAATTTTTTTTGATATTTCTTTAAATTTTTATTTTTTATAAGTATCGATATTAATATTTATATTTTTAATATTTTATATTTAATCTATTTATAATTAAATATATTATTTTTATATAAATTGTTTTAAAAAAATTATATTAATATTTAATAATTTTTTAATATATCTATTTTATAAACCATCCAAATTTTAATGATACGTTGTATCTCAAAGATCATCACAAACTCAAGTGAATTGAACCACGAGTGAAAATATGGGAGACTACAAGGACATAAACAGACGAATACAAAACCACCCTGTAAAATTTCACTGTTGTCTGATTTATCCACAATCTTCTTTCCACATTTTCACACAGACACTTCTCTTCTCTCTCTCATATCAGCTGCCTGCTGCTTCTTCCTCTCACTTTCTTCTTCTTCTTCTTCTCTCATCGTAATCGAAACTCTTCTAAATCAATCCAAAACAAACAAGCCCCCATTTCCATTTTCAAGTCCACCTAAGCTTCTAGAGTCGGTGGAGAGACCCCAACCTCAACCCCACACGGTTTGCCGATCTACTCAGACGCCGGCGGAATCTCCGGCCACGTTCCTCACCGGAGAATGAGAGCTTCCGACCACCTCACCAGGTACCCCCAATCGAAAAAGAATGCAGCTTGAAAAAGACTTACTTTTTTGCTCTCTATTTCCCACTTTCCGATATCACACACTTCTCAAAGCTCTCTCTCTGCAACGAATCTAATTCCAACCCAAATATTCTCTCCTTTTTCGTTAGCTTAAGCTCAATGTTTTCCTTCTTTCCTCATTTTTTTCGATCTTAATCCAAAAAATAAAATTAAAAATCAAAACTTTTTGGAGCTGTTGCTCTTTTTTGGGGGTGATTGGAACTTATCAGAGTAAAGTGAGTGATCAGTGGTTTTGGTTTATATATATATGTAATTGGTTTTCAGATGTTCCCAGAATTTGATGTGATATTTCACTCCCCTCCATTTGTCTCTATTCTCTCTATCACCAACACCTCTCAAAACCTTTCCTTTGTTTTTGGAATCTGCGGCTCCCAAAATTGTCTGGGTTTCCTAATTGAGATTCAAGTTTCAAGCTTTGAGAGGTTTGTGCTGGTTTTTGGGTGAAACCCAAAAAAAACCCTCTTCTAGTTCTGTGTATAATTATTAAGCATGATGAATTTGGTAGCTTGGAATTGTTTTTTTGTTTGTTTGTGATTTGATTCGGTGGAAGCTGTCATTTTTGTCAATGGTTTAGCTAGCTCTTTGACTACTGCAGATTTCTTTTATTGGTTTAAGAAATCGAAGAAATTGAGAGTGATTGAGTGCTGGGATTAATGTATTGAGGTATGTGTGATGACACAGGTGCTGAAATGAAGAGGATGCACAGCAGCAAGGCGCACAGCGCCGAGAAGCCGATCCCGGGATGCCTGGGAAGAATGGTCAACCTGTTTGATATGAGTACCGGGACTAGAAACAAGCTGCTCACTGATAAACCCCACCGTGATGGTAATTTTTTTGATAGTTTGGCTATCATTTAGTTATTGGATGTCAAAAATTTAGGAGTGAAGATCGAGTTGTTCTTATTCGTTTGGATTTTGAGGACACAATCATGAATTTTATGTTGATAGAGATTTTAGATTTTGGTTAGATAGTTACTTGTCTTTCCACTATTGCTCACCTCATCATCATACAATATTTTGAAACGTTCAATGGTCAAAGTTTTCTTCTAATTTTTGGTGTAGCATTTGTCATCATTAGAACTCCCGTGTGTTATCTTTTGGTGTGACTAGTCAAATATCGTACTGAGACATTAATTTTGGTAGGTTCTTCACTCTCAAGGAGTCAATCAGATGTGGTAACAATGCTGGGTTCCCCCTTTGGAGATCAAATAGAGGATAAAGTGGTAAGTTTTGCAGAATTTTTCTTCCACTAATGAAATCACTGGCAGAGCAGGTTGTTAATTCTCATTAGGTTATGAATACCCTTCAGTTTCTATATTTAAGTTGGATTGAAATTGAATGGATGGTTTTTTCTTACCTGGTGTATGGTGTGTTTAGATTGTTTCTGAGTTGAGGAGAAGTTCATCAAACAACAAAGCAAATGGAACACCGATAAAGATGCTTTTAGACCAAGAAATGTCAAAAGAGGTGGGAACTAAGATAAATCCACCTAATGTAGTTGCCAAGTTGATGGGTCTTGATGCTTTTCCACGACAACAGCCAGATCCAGCTGCACAAAGAAGTAATGCAAGCAATTATGAACAGTGTACTAACACTCGTTCCAGTGTACCATCTGGATGTTGGCAGCAAGAAAATGAATTTTTGGACAAGAGAATTCAGCATGAATATCATCAGTGTCCGGAGCAAAATGATTACAAAGATGTTTATGAAGTCTGGCAGCAACCTCAGAAGACAAGTTGTGGAAGAAATAAATCACCACAGAAGGGAAGGTATAATGGAAAAATTAATGAAAAGAAGATGGATCTTGTTCGTCAAAAGTTCATGGAAGCCAAATGTTTGGTTACAGATGAGAGGCTTCGCCAATCCAAAGAATTCGAAGATGCACTAGAAGTATTAAGTTCCAATAAAGATTTGTTTCTCAAGTTTCTGCAAGAACCAAATTCCATGTTTTCTCAACGTCTATATGAATTACAATCTCTTCCTCCACCTACAGAGACAAAGCGGATCACTGTTCTTAGACCTACAAAGATGGTTTCAAATGATAAATTTTTGGGATCAAGGAATAAGAGTGATAAACAGACAAAAAAGTCATCTCAGGTATGTCAAGCAGTGTGGGAAAGCCACCACGTATGCTCTCCTACCATTGCAGATCAGAAAGTTGATGAATACTCTGCTCCACCAACTCGAATAGTGGTGTTGAGGCCTACTCCCAGGAAGACTCAAGACAGTAAGGCCGTGGTTTCTTCCCCTACCTCATCAACAAGATTACATGGTGAAATCTTCTATGAGGAGCATGAAGATGATGAGGTGCAAGAATCAATAGAAGTTGAAGAGGAGATTACACAGACAACGCCTGATAATTCGATGGGCCACCGGAGGGATGAAACTTTGCTTTCCTCTGTCTTTTCCAATGGTTATACTGGGGATGAGAGTTCGTTTCACAAATCAGAAATTGAATATGCAGCTGGAATTCTCAGTGACTCAGAAGTCATGTCACTATCTCCTAGGAATTCGTGGGATTACATCAATAGGTTTGGCAGCCCTTTCTCTTCTTCTTCCTTCAGCCGCATGTCATGTTCTCCAGAGTCATCTGTTTGCAGAGAAGCCAAGAAGCGACTTTCTGAAAGATGGGCCATGATGGCCTTAAATGGAAATTCTCAGGAGCAAAGACATGCCGGCAGGAGCTCGAGTACATTAGGTGAGATGCTCGCTCTATCCGAGGTTAATAAGTCAACAACATCTGAGGATGAAAGTAGTCACAGGGAACAAGAACGAAGGGAATCAGTTTCATGCTTAATTAGTGATTCCAGTAAGGAAGGGCTGGTTGATTCTCCTAGTCTTTTGAGGTCAAAGTCTCTACCTGTATCTTCTGCAGTATTTAGTAACCGGGTTAGTATTGAAGATTCAGACCATGGGAAGGTAGATGTTCCCAAAGAGATGAATAAGGCAAAGAGCGTTCAGTCTTCATTGAAAGGGAAAGTCTCAAGTTTATTTTTCTCTAGAAATAAGAAATCTAATAAAGATAAATCTGAGGCATCTCGAGTAAATGATGAATCTCAATCTTCCTTTTCTGAACAATTAAATTCTCTGGTTCGTCCTGGAATGATTAGTGATGATGCATCTCAGTGTTCCAATGATGGTGGATTTGATGGGTTTTTCTCTCCTGCTCTATGTGGTGCTTCAGGAAAAGATTCTCCGGCTGCAACAAATATTGAACCAAAACAAGGGTCAGCGTCATGGGAGGTAATTTAGTATTCTCCATTCTTATATTACTACCTACTTAATTAAATAAAGAACAATGAAAAAAGAGAGAAAAAAACTAAAGAAATAATTCGTTTTGATCCGTATGTAAAAACAACCGGCCTCTGGTTCCTCTCCTTCACAGAGCTCGTTCTTATGAAACGATAGTATTTAGCGGAGGAAATAATGCCATGATATGCTATTTGTTTGTTGTTGAACCACTTACCTATGAGCATTTGATATGTCACCACATGTTTTGTGGTACTTTTAATTTCCTTTTGTTCAGTTATTAGAAGGGGGTTTGTATTACTATAAATGGGCTCAAGTGTAGCAATCTCCAAGTAAAATAATTCACTCTTAGGGTTTAGGGCATGCAATGGAATAACTAACATTGGAAGTCCATATGCTGGCAATGGTGGTTGCTAATTCAGTTCTGTTAATGGTTGTTGTTGACTGTGCATTTGACTTGGCAGTGTAAACTTGTTTTCCTTTTTGCTTTTTGTTTGTGTTTTCTTCCCTTTTCTCAATATCCTTGGACTTCAAGAATTTTATGACAATATCATTGAATATCAGTTATTTGAATCTGCAGGCAGGATTGTCTTTGGCAAAGCCTGTGGTGCCTGGAAATGCTGGTGAGAATCAAGACCAGCCAAGCCCAATATCTGTTCTAGAACCACCATTTGTAGAGGATGACAATACTATTCAGGAATTTTCTAGATTTTTAAAGCCAGACCACCTAGGTAATCTCTCTCTCTCTCTTGATTTTTGTTAACTTTTGCTTATTTATTTCCTTCTTTGTTTGATCTTATTGAGCATCTTTGTTTGTTATACCAGGAAGAAATCTTAAGTCTAACTTGATTGACAAGTCACCGCCAATAGGATCGATTGCTCGGACTCTGTCATGGGATAAATCTTGTACAGAGCCTGCCACACCATATGGTCCATATCTAGTAAAATCGCCTTCAGTTTCCACAAGCACCGAGGAAGAACAAGACTGGCATGCCATTGTAAAAACTCTTTTATCAGCAGCCGGCCTCGATGGTGAGCTGCAGTGTGACACATTTTTCGGTAAATGGCATTCACTTGAAAGTCCTTTGGACCCATCTCTCCGAGATAAGTATGGCAACCCAAATGGCAAAGAGCCTTTGCACGAGGCAAAGAGAAGGAAATGGCGATCAAGTTGGAAGCTTGTATTCGACTGTGTTAATGCAGCCCTAGTCTAGTGGACATCACTGGTTACGGGTCATCAGACAGCAGCAGTGTAAGAATCGTGTCGTGCAGTGGGGCCCACAACAGGTTCTTAGAGGGTGATTCCCTCCTACTGGCAGACCGTGTATGGTCCAGGGTGAAGGAATGGTTTTTGAGCGACATGAGGTGTGTTTTGGAGGACGGTGGGGACATTAACAGCCTGGTGGTGGAGAGGGTGGTGAAGGAGGTTGTAGGGAGAGGGTGGCCTGAGCAAATGAGATGTGAAATTGACATTGTAGGGAAGGAAATAGAGGGGAAGTTGCTGCAAGAGCTTGTGGAGGAGGCTGTGGTTGATTTGACAGGGAGAACATGAATCCAACCATTGCATGATCTGGGGGGGCATTAGTTATTTTTTCCCTCAAATTTCATTGTTACTCTATTATTTGTGCATTTGATTTTCAACAATTATGGTCCCCCTACCCACCTTAGTTGTTTAATGCCACAAACACTTTAATCATTATTTGATAATTTGTGCCGGTTATGTTAATATACAAAGTGGACAATAATGTTATTTCGTTAGCTGACTTTGTCTCACATTCCGATCATTACTCTTGTTAGCACTGTGTACTTCGGAATGTTTAATAGAAATTGACGACTATTATGTGTCAAATTGCTTTGTTAGTGTGCTTGTTCTGTTGCTTTTCTTGGTCCTTACCGTTATATACATTGTGGCTGACTGCTCAAGTAAGTAAAATCTTTTGATCATCTAACTATTATCATACAGATTGAAAATCGTAGATTTTACTGTTGACACCAGTGTCTTCAGCTAAAAGAATCTTTCTCTTGTGTATGGTTTGAGACTGAGAAAAAAATTATCGAAAATTTAAGGGTGATTGTATTCCTAATAATCGAAAACTTATTTTAATGCAAATTCATGAAAGCTAATCTGGAATTAGGGTGGCATATGCAGAGAAACAGAAGGAAGTCCAGGACAAAGCATCAAAAATATTCTGTTTGGTCATTCTGGTCCAAAGCAGTCCCCACTGGTTAAATGAAAGCATCAGAGAGAATGAAAACATTTATATCTGGCTTTCTATATTTTGTTGGCAAATGCTTCTATCTTGGTATGATATTCTTCATGTAGGCACATGAAATGTCATTCTTAAAAACTGACAGCGTTCCCAGAAGTATTAATGTGATGTAGTAGTTGTATCTTGCTAGGTTCTGCAGACCTTCAACTGTTTGGTAGGAAATTGATGAATGAGTATAGCAACTCGGATTGGATAAGAGTTGAATATCAAATATCAATGGGAGGTATTGTGTGTAGGTATGGTTGATGGCTTTAAGCAGCTTCCCTTTTTGGGTGGTTGAGGCATCCAAGAAATTTCCCTTTTGATTTTCAAGTATAGACACCAAATGGAGGCACCAAAGATACATCATAACACCCCTTGGTAGTAAATCCAGCGACGTTTATGTGTCATACGATAGTAACGTTTCTGTGTCACACGATGGCTCGATCGTTGACGGCGTCGTCACGATTAAGGTCCTCTTCTGCAATGTTTGTTTCAAAGCTAGCTTCCTAATAGATTTGTTTATTGTTTGGTTTGGTTGTTGTATTTTAAGTTTCTGTGTTGATCTAAAACAGATCTCAGTGTTTGTAAGCTTTTGTTTATAAATAAAGATTTGGTTTCACTGTAAAAAAAAGATACATCATAACAACTAGGAAATAAAAGTTGGCAAATGACTTCTCAAATTTTAACTGGTTATCTAATGTCCGTCATTTGATTAGATGATTAATTTGAGCAACAGTGCAACTGTTTTAATGTCTTTAACCGTCAAATTGTTGTGCATTTGTATCCTTTCGAATTGCGACTAATCGACCCAATTTTACCCATATTGACACACGAGTCTTCCCTAGCATCCTCCGTTACTTTCTGCAAAACTTTCTCATGTTTATAACACCAAGCTGTCCCAACACAATCCATGATGAAGACCAAATTAGTTACCGAAATGATAGAGGGTAAAATACAATCAAAAGAATAGTGAAGCTAGATGTTTAGTTAATAAGACAGCACTAAAAGAAAACCAATCAAAACTCAAGGCTTTAGGGACCAAAATATATCCGTGTTCAAAATCTCAAGATCAGACAAATTAGTACTAAAATAACGTCATTTCTCAAGTGTAGTTACAAAAATGAGCTACATATCTGTAGCTGGCAGAAACCAGGAAATCACATATATACTTACTCAAATTGCTCATAAGTCGGAAATCAAATTACTCAAACTTGTCAGATCCGTAACTTGTTGAGGCCAACTGCTCTGCAGGGCCATAGAAATATAGTAGAGTAATATAAAAGACGAGTGACAAAGATTTTGCCATGAAAGAGTTGCAGAAGGGTCAATATCATCATCATCATCATGGAGATCTAGTTTTATATCTCTGTTACCAATTTTCAGATTCTAACTATTCTGACAAGTTTGGTGCCATTTCTTAAAGAAGATAGGAGAAAATTTGCAGCAGAGTTCTACTAGTACTGGCTCTGGCAGAACTGCATAAGGAATCTCGTAAATGCAGCATCATGGTCATTCATGGAATCAAATGACATCTATGGTAGTCATGGAGTTCTTGAAGGCTGAATGAGGCCAGAGATGTACAGGACAATTAGCACAGAGAATATTATTCATCACTAGCAGTTTCGCATGCATGACATAAATTATGACGTGTCCATGGTCCTTTTTTTCCACTACTGCTTTTCCATATTTTATGTCCCCATTTGTCAACCATTACAAGTGTGTAGAAAGTGAATTTCCATTGATAAATGATTTACAAGTTTTACACATATATAGCAGCGTGATAATAATTACGGATATATGCATGTAAATTATAACAAGATCCAAATGATAACATCAATGCCCACCCTCGCGAGCACCATTCAATCCAATCATTTAATTAGTTGAGTTATGTAATGGAGATGTAAGCCGCTACCTCTCCTCTAGTCTAGGTGTATCTTTCTTTTCTAATTATAAATTACTCTTGCACCGTTGCATTTTTTATATAATAGAGTTCAAGTCCTATCCAGTTTTAATTCATGGATCCGCCGCTAATCGTAACTGACAATGAAGAATATATCAGTATAAATGAGCTTGATTTCATGGAGACAGACTTGATTAAGGCAAGGAGTTAATGCCTCTAACACCCCCTTCAAACTAGGCGGTTGTAGGTGCATAAGTTTCGCACGATAGGAGACGATGGCGTTGTGTGTTAAGTGATTTAGTGTGGATGTTCTCCTGTTGATCAATGGATGAGACAACATGGACTTGGTGACTCCCAAGTGCAACCTTTTCACGAACAAAATGATAATCCAACTCTGAATTTGGTGCGAGTGTGGAATACCAGATTAGAGGCCATGTATTTAGCACTAAGGTTGTCACAATATAAGAGAATGAGAAACCAAATGTGGACGCCAAGTTCAAACAATGAGAAACCTAACAATAAGTTGTCTCAGTACTAGCATGAGCAAGATATATGCATTCAGATTTGGCACTAGAGTGAGTAATAGTGGGCTGCTTTTTAGAGCACCATGAGACATGGTTAGTGTCAAGAAAAATGAGCTAGCCCGAAATAGAACGGCGAGACTCAGAGCAACCAAGCCCAATTTTATTTCTGCTATTTAATTTATTGGTAATTATAGTTGTCACCAATTGCAGTCTTTAAGAAACTAGTTTTTACCTTCATAGAGAGTTAAGTAGCGATTTTAAAATTCAGGTTTATAGGCACAATACCTATCAATTACTCTATTAGCTTGGGTTGACCATTGTATTTGGGGCAAGATGTTAATTGATGTAAGTGTCTTCTAGTCGCGATATGTAACGAAATTTATGTATTTTTATTATGTTGTGTTTGGATGCAGGTGAGTTACCAAGAATTTAATCAAAAATAAGGAATTCACAATTTCTTATGTATGTTTCATCCGTTTGGATTCTTATTCCGTGAAATTAGTAATTTTCACAGGAAAATAATTGCGGAATTTGATATCTTAAATTCTCGACTTGAATTCTTCATAAAATATGTCTCATTTGTCTATTTCCTCAACTGAGGTTAGTCTAAATACAAATTATGTCATTTTAAAAATCTATATCATGAACCAAACAATAAAATTCTCAATTAATTGAATTTAAATTTATGAAATTGTAATTCCCATAATGTTAAAATTTATGTTGAAAAAGAAATTGCTACATATAAACACCGATAAAATGAAGTATATATCGGTCCCTTGTTTCTCTCTCACTCTATTTTCTCTCCGAGAGTTTGAGTTTGAGTTAGGGTTTGGCCTGGTTCAAACCAGGCTGTCGGCGTAAGCAACGCTCTTATATGTCGTGGCTGCTTACAGTTGTACTCTTTGGGTGGAAGTTTTTCATGTTGATCCTCTTGAAGATGGAAGAAGCAATCAGTGGTTTGGTGGAGAAGATGGTGATTGTTGATGATACCACAGTAGAAGTGGTGATGCCGGAGCGAGTGGATTCGAAGGAAGATAAACGCTTCTTTATGGTGGGAGAATTACTGATGAATAAAGCATACCAGAAGGAAGCGCTTGTCTCGATGATGAGATCTCTATGGATCCCGATGGCGGACCATAGTGACAGATTCCTCTTGTCGGTGTTGGATCTTGAGGGAGGTAGAAGACTCTTATTCTCCTTTAAAAGGGAGTCAGATTTAAAGTGGGTGGTAGAGGTGCGTCGTGATCGTTTGAGAAAGCTCTATTCGCGGTGGCAGTCAAAGATGGAAGTGAAGATCCACTTCGTGTGGACATCAAGCAACATTTTTTTTGGATACGAGTCAAGAGGATTGCCCCTGTATCTACTGAAGGATGAGAGGCTTCAAGATATAGGGAAATTTATTAGTGATGCTATCGATACTCATGTATGATCAACGACAACTACATGTGGTAGTTTCCTGGGTAGTTTTCTTCCAATGAGGGTGGGAATCAATAATGTGGAGCCATTGAGGACTGGTATCAACTTTCGACAGGCCAGGCATTCTGTCAGTCGGTATTGTGATCTTGAATACGAACATCTTCCACTAGTGGAATTTTGCTCTTAGCCGACAGAAATAAATCATCGGCTAAGGATGATTTTTCACCAGTTAAGAACGATTTTCCTCCGGTTAAGATCTTAATCGGCGGAAATTCTGTCTGTTAAGGGACATCTTCTAAGAAAATAGATGACGGAAACAAGAACTTACGTCGATTAAGACATATTCTAGATGATGAATCTTGGTCCGTCGACTAAAAGACGAATAATTTAGCCGACATAAATTATTCCGTCCACTAAAATCTTAGTCTACGAATGGTACAATTTTGAAAATAATTCAAATTCTTTTAATTTTCATTTTTCTTTCGATTTTTTTTATTTTTATTTTCTTTTCTATTTTTTCCGTCTGAAATCCCGATCGATGCCACCATCGGCCGTCCCAAATCCCACCACCACCACCACCACTCGGAGGCTTCGGCAATGAGGGTCTAGAGGAGGCGGAGCACTCAACGAGGAAAATTTAGAGTTGAAGCGAGAGCCGGTCTAGTAAGGGTTGACCATTACTATCGGCACTCAGACGTTACCTGAATTACGTGATTTTTGAACCATAGACGTATTTCATCATTCTGATCACATATTATTTCTCCAAATTTTTGATAAATTTGCTTTCTATGTAGAGTTTGTTTTTAGGTTACGTAAATGATCATTTAGAAAATGACCATTTAAGAGATGAAAATGAGCAAAAAATTTTAGGTGAAAATGATCTTTTTTATATTCGTTTTAAGAGATGAAAATTGTTTGTCGCCTAATTCTTTTATTCTAGTAGTGAGCCAAATTTGTAAAAATGAAATAAAAAAATCAAAACACTTCCATAGTTAAAAATCATTTTTTAATTTTATTTTTAATAAATAAAACGGTTTTTTGGCCCGGTTTGGTTTCTACTGGACCCAAACTGCAAACCTAACTGGAAAGATCCGGTCGGTCCGGTTTTTTTCTTCCAATGCGGTTTTTCTGGTTTCAGTTTGGTTTCCAGTTCACTTTTTCTGGTTTTTGGTCCTGGATGGCCACCCTTACTTCTTGCTCTTGAGGACTTGATGACAAAAGGTAATTAAACTAAATCTATTTTTTGACTGAATAGGTGGAGTGGATGGAGAAGATGGAATAGAAAAGGGAGTGAGAAAATGTTGTAGTAGTGGCGGTGTTAATGGAGATTTGGGTAAGAGATGGTGGTGGTAATGAAGGAGACGAAGTTTTGATGTGGAAGATGAGTTTGGATTTTGAAAGAATAATATGGAGGTTTCTGGTAGTGAGGGAGTGAAAATGTGTTATAGTGGAATTTGGTGGATAGTTGCATATAAATGTAGAGAAAGTATTAAAATAGAGGGAAAGAATGGAAAAAAGAGAAGTTTCTCCCATCCGGATGAAGCAAAGAAAGAAAGAGGGAAAAGGTCAATAAATCTAGCTAGGGTTGTTGAGTTTTAGGGAGGATAAAGAGGAACACAATTATGAGCTATGAGAGAGTAGAGTAGGAAAATGTGACTAAAGAGAGAGTGAAAGGGGCAATTAGGTTTTCAAAATGAATTGGGAACAATAAGAGAAAATGTGTAGATATGGTTTTGAGTCACCCAAATCAAGTAGACAACATGGAAAAGTATGTGTGCATAGTGATGCCTATCATCCGAAGAATTATAGCATGGATTTCATGTTGTTACTCAATCACCATTCTTCTCCTTGCTCCTCCTTTATGATGACCGAAAAAGCTATGGCACCACCTAAAGTGGTGGTGCACCGCTACTTGTGCCGCCAATAATGAAGGTTCACCGAAATCCAGAATTTGCATTGCTCCACACTTGAGTGTCATTCTTCATATCTTCAATTCTACACACTACCAAAACAACTACTTTAGCCGACGAAATTTTTTCTTCGGCTCAACCCTAAATTTCGTCGGCTAAGAAGTCGTCGACCAAGACTTTAGCCGTCGAAATTACTATTCATCGTCGGCTAAGCCGACAAAGAAATTTTTCGTCGCTTAATTTCTGGACTTTAGCCGCCGAATTTTTAGAGCTTAGCCGACGAAATTTTGTTGAAATTCGTCGGCTATAGTTATTTTATTTTTTTCATATTTTTTCTTTTTTTATTTCTTGTATTTTTGATTAAAACTTTTTACTTTTTTTTCGTTTTTACACCGGTGGTGGAGAATGACAAGAGGAGGAGGAGAAGAGGATAGGAGCAAAGCTAGGAGGAGGAGAGAAAAGCTAGGGGAGGAGGAGAAGGTTAGGAGAGGAAGAGGAGGAGGAGGAGGAGAGGGAGAGGAGGAGGAGGAGGAGAAAGAGCAAGGAGGAGGAGAAGAATTTAGAGAAGGATTTAGAGGAGGAAGAAGGAGGAGAATGATTTAGAGGAGACGAGGTAGGATGAAGAGTACGTTGTTGCCACCGGAGTAGGAGGAGGAAGGAAGATGAAGAGGAGGAGTAGGAAGAGGAGGAAGGAAGATGAAGAGGAGAAGGAAGGAAGATGAAGAGGAGAAAAATGAAAGATATAGAAAATTTTTCGTTGGCTAAAGTTCAAAATTTTAGTCGAAAAAATTTCAAAATTTTAAAAATCCCCACCAAAAAATTTGAATTTTTAATTAACTTTAGTCGACGAAATTAGGGTAATTCGTCGGCTATAGTTATTTATTTATTTAACCTTAGCCGACGAATTACCCTAATTTCGTTGGCTATAGTTATTTATTTTATTTATTTATTTAACTTTAGCCGACGAATTACCCTAATTTCGTCGGCTAAAACCCTAAACCCTATACGTAGAAGCTTTAAACGAAAAAAAGTCGTGAAATAAAATATGACCGGAATGGTGAAATAAGTCTACTGTTGAAAAATCACGTAATTCAGGTAAAGTCTCTGTGCCGATAGTTGCGGGTAACACAATTTTCCATTTTTTCCCCTAGCAGTAGCCCTATCTCCGGTGATTATTTTTCATAAAATTTTTATACCACTGGTTGTGTCTCATCGATTTGAAACTATTTTCAGTTGAAGGTCCGGGTAAAATACATATTTAGACAGTCAAATAACCGTTTCCGTGCGTTAAGGGGTTTGACTTACGGGATTGACCGTAAGGATCGAGCCCTTAACGTTGTCAGATTAAGTTGAATTTTTTTCTATAGACATATTTCAACATAATAATCATATTAGACGGTCGAAATTTTATTTCTCAATTTTGATCATCGGAATCACAACATGCCTACTAATGTTATATAACTTGTTTACTAAGCTTTAAGTAAATGTTCCGTTTCTAAAACAAACTCTACGTAGAAACTTCAAATTTAAAAAAGTCGTGAAATAAGATATGTCCGGAATGGTGAAATACGTCTACGGTTGAAAAATCACGTAATTCCGGTAAAGTCTCGGTGCCAATAGATGTAGTCAATACAATTTAGGGGTTTGACTTAGGAGATTGACCGTCTAGATGAAGTCCTTAAATTTATCGGATAAGGTTGATTTTTTTACCAGAGATATATTTCAACATATTGATGATATCTTACAGTCGTATTTTTGTTTGTGAATTTTGATGACCGGAATCACAACATTCCTACTATTTACCATTATTTATCTATATGGGAGTCCTATCATCGAGGGGTAAATGTCTCAAAATTTTTAGATGGAAAGTTGTGTCTCATTATGGTGAGTGTTTATTGTGTTGAGGTTCGACCAAAATACCTCATATAGGTGTAGATATGGGCATTTTCGTGTGTTAAGTGTTTCGAAAAACTTCATTTTAAAGGCTTAAACGAACTCGGATGGCCAAAAAAGCCTATATGTCATGGCATTAGCGCTGAGTTTGACTCGTAGGGCCGTTCTGCTTCCAGATTGGTATCACAATAGTCAATCGGACACCGAAATATCCGTAGTGCAATTTTGTAACTAAAAGTTACTTTAGCCGACGAAGTACCCTAATTTCGTCGGCTAAAATTTTCAAATTTCGTCGGCTAAAGTTCACATACTATAGCCGACGAAAATTTTTTTTGTCAGCTAAAATTTAATTATAGCCGACGAAAAAAAATTCGTCGGCCTGTTTTTAGATATTTCGTCGGCTAAAGACTTTTTTCTGGTAGTGCCACTTCTAAGCCTTAAAATACACATTTCCTTCACTCTTGCAACATTCCTATGGAATTAAACATATGATTTAGTGATAGCTAAAATAAACTCAAAAACAAGTTAAAGTCAATGTTTAGGGGAATATAAATATGTGTAAATTATAGTCAAACAAAATGTTATTCTCCTTCTAGGGCATTAATGGTGACATAAGATTTGCGAATCAAATCACCATCTGATTTTGGATCTGGATTACAATCGATCGAAACTTTGTGTAGTCTTTTACCATGACAGAATCTAAAGTAGTTAAAGGGGTGTCAATTAGGGGGAGTCAGCCAAAGTCAAGCTGCAATGGAAGGTAGTCAACCTTCTAACAAGGTTTATGAAAGAAGATTCAAAAAAAGAGGGAAAGGCAAGTTTGTTAATGAGGTTGTTAGGCCCAAGGAGGGTTCTAGGGTTGGATCTCGAGTCATATCTACACTGATAACATATAGGCCCACCCCTAAAAGCCCATCCAAAAAAGCAGTTGCCTAGTGAGGAAGGATGTGAAAGTTGGCTTTGCAGTAGAAAGTTCTAAGTCGAGTCCAGGACGTACTCCTAAACGTCTCTCTGTGATCGATGGGTCTGGTTTTGAGTCTAGCTACAAGACATTCATTTCTAGAGGATTGAGAACCCTTGGACATTTAAAGGACTAATATAGATTACCTCTCTAAACATTCCCAACTAGATTTCTTAAGTGAGAAATGGAGGGTATTAAGAGGATACCAGGGTTGTATAACTGTTTTACAATCCCTTGTTGAATCATGGTTGATCGAAAGGGAAGAAGAAAAAGTAGGGTGTTTGTCATTATTGTGGGAGGGAGAGGTGAAGGTTTCCTTACTGTCACTCTGATTTCCACATTGATGTAATAATTGGTGACAAGGAAGCAAGTTGGAGGGTAATCCAAATTTGCATCGTAAAAGTAATGGTGCATGGGTCCTAGGTGGGGACTTTAATGAAATTATCTCTACGATTGAGAAGGAAGGTGGTTGTAGGAGGAAGCCTATGGAGCACTTTGTTAAGGTGTTGAATGACTGCTCGCTCTCGGGCTTACATGAACAGGGTCCTTACTTTACATGGAGGGGAACTTGAAATAGCATGGAAGTTAAGGAGAGGTTGGATCATTTTGTTGTGAGTGATTGTTGGTGTAACAAATTTCCAAAGTCAAGAGTTATCCATCTCAATCCCAATGAGTTTAATCACCTCCCAATTTTGTTAGAAGTCAGACAAAAGAGGAGGAGGAAAGACGTCGTGAAAAACTCTTTCGGTTTGATGAATGCTGGTTGAGGGAGAGTGAGTGTCGAACAATTGTAGAAGTTGGGTGGGAGAGTGCCTCAGATTCAGATCCTTTCACTATAGTCTAGAAAAAAATTGGTAACACCATATAGGCGTTAATCGGTTGCAGTAAAGTAAAGTTTGGAAGTTTTAAAAAAGATATTGAGGATGTGAGTTCAAAGTTGGCAGTATTTTACGACAACACTCCATCAGCACCATCTAATTCAGTTCGATTTGGACTCGATGCACAACTCCAAGAGTTACTACAGCGTGAAGAACTATTTTGGAAACAGAGGTCTAGGATTTTGTGGATGTCTGAAGGAGATATGAATACGCATTTCTTTCATCAGTGCGTCGAATCGGAAGATAAAAAATACAATCAAAGGACTCAGGGTTGGAAGTGGAATCTGGAGATCGGAGGAGGATATTGAGAGGGTCATTCTACTATACTACACCGAGCTGTTCACTTCTTCTAATCCTACTAATATGGAAGAGGTAACCTACATGTTACCTAGATTCATTAAAGAGGAGATGAATGAAGGCCTTACTGCTGAGTTGTTCGAGGAGGAAATTTGGGGTGCCTTGAAGCAGATGAAACCAACGAAAGCCCTTGGCCTTGATGACTTTACGCCCTGTTTCTATCAGCGATTTTGGTCTATTGTAGGACGTGATGTGGTCAGTGCAATTGGGGCATTTATGATGTCGGAGGAGCTACATCGAGATGTCAACTACACACATGTTACTATAATTCCAAAGGTTAAGTCACTAGAAACTATCCAACAGCTTAGACCGATAAGTTTATGTAATTTTATTTATAAAATTACTTCAAAGGTTTGATTGAATTTAGTTCAAATAGATTGAAACCTGTGTTTGAAGGTTTGATTTCTAAATGTCAGGAAAGGCACGGAGGAATTAAGGGTGTGTGATCTCATTGATGAAGATGCTATGGAGTGGATTAAACCGGTAGTTTTCAATCTCTTTTCAAAAGAAGCTGAAATGGTGGTAAGGATTCCACTAAGTATACGAAGAGTGCCAGATCACCTGTGTTGGCATTTTGACAAGCATGGAAGATACCAGGTGAGATTAGGATACCATGTTGCGAGGGTTATTGACAACAATGTGTCCATTGCGTCGATTTTGGGGTTAGCTGGTTCGGGAAGTAGAGGATACTGGAAGAAGATATGGAAGGCGAATGTTCCTCCCAAAGTTTGAAACTTCATATGACATATTTGTAGAGAAGTGGTACCTATAAGAGCGACATTGGCAAAGAAATTTCCCATTCCAGATATGAGTTGTGTGTTTTGTGGAGTGGAGGCTGAAACTAGAGTACATCTCTTTCGGGACTATCCAATAGTTCAAACCTTCTGGAAACACAATCCCTTACATCTAAAAAGTTTCTCTTTCCCAGGTTTGAATGTAGCTACATGGTTATTTCTGGTCATGGATAATTTTTCTATGCAGCAAGTATATGTGCTCTTCATGTCGTTATGGGTAGTGTGGACTGAGCGAAACAACATGATACGGAATGGCAATAATTCTAATCCTTTCAACATGTCAGTTTGGGCATTGAGGTTACTGGAGGAGTATTAGAAGGTGCACGCGAAGCCATCAGTGAATATGAAACGACCTAGAGTCAAGTGGAATTGCCCCCAAGTGGTAGACTGAAGTTGAATTTCAATGGAGCCTTTATGGAAGACATAAGGGTGGGGGTATTGGTGTGATGGCTAGGGATGAACATGGTGTGTGTGGTATCATTGCCTCGACATGGTTTTTATGCTAATTCAGCGATACACAGGAGGTAGAGGTGTTACGTGCCAGCTTGCTCATGGCCATCCATCAAGAGTGGTCTGAAGTTGAGATTGAATGGGATTGCACGACTGTGTTGAATGCATTGGCCATAGCTGATGGTGGTGTGATTGAGGTGAGCGCTATTTTAGATGATTGTGGTCGATATATGGAGGCGTTCAATGTTAATTTACTTCGTCATATCTATAAAGAAGCAAATAGTGTAGCTAATATACTTGCTTACCTTGCTAGATCATCGAGTTTAGATGAATACTGGGTTGATGAGAATCCTTATATTATTCAAGATGTACTATTTCACGAAGTTTAGATACTATGACATCCTCATTATATGATCTTTCTTCTAATAATAACATGAGTATTTCTACCTAGTGGGTACCCAGCTCGCCTTTTAAATTTCAGTTGTGCACGAACCTCGAGGCCGAAGAGGGAGGTCCAAGTAGAGATTGGCTCGACAACGACGTCTTCAAAAAGGTTCTGGTGGAAGGAGAGCTTGGTGAGGTTAGAGAATATGGCAATGTGAGTGTCCAAGGAGGATGGGCGGTTGGCGGCGAGTTCTAGCTCGATGAGACTCAGCGGTAGCTCGATAGAGTTGATGTCGTGGAGTTGGCAGCTGCTGAGATCGAGGACGGTCACTCACAACCACAACCAAAATTACAGACCTTCTTCCTGTTCTTCACGACAGACCTTTCATGCTAGCGGTCAAACTCGCCGTTGCAAGGACAAGGACAGTCTTATCGGAGCAAAGCCGGAGTCGGAGGAGGACCCATCGTGGGACATCATAAGCTGGTGCTGGAGCACCATGACGGAGGCAGCAGCACTGGCGCTGATCTGGTGGTTAGGTACGAAACTTGGAGGGGAGGTTGGAGGAGTTGTCTTAGGAGAAAACGTCGTTGTTGTTGTCATTTGAGGTGTGGGAAGGAGGTGGAGGGGTTTCGTCAGCCTAAGAGGAGGGGATGCCAAGAGTAGAAAGCATTTGCTCGAGGAAGTCGTCATGGGAGGAGTCAGAACGACATTGTTTGAGGGTTGTTCATGTGGAAGTGGTTGTAGAGAATAGAGTGAGATCTTGGACAACCGAGGAGGCGGTGTACTGGTGTTGTGGTTTTGTGTCTAGCTTAAAGGGTACTTTAGAAAGTTAAAGAAATTGTGAGAGGAAATATTAATAAAATAATAAAAGTGGTGTGTGGTTAGTGTTTCATACCCTAAAATAAAAAGTTTTATATGCATGACGTGTATGTACATGATGATATTTTAACCATTTGTAACAAGTTATATATTTGACAATCTATATATTAATATTATATTTTTTAATCTCATGTTTTTACGTGTACCACGTGTGTATTGAGGATCGTCTTCTCAGAAAACAACCAGAAGAGGAAGACAACGAATTATCAGATTGAAGTGGGTAAGGTTACTGGTTACCACGGTTAACCATGTCTGCTGCTCAGTGGCTGAAAAAACCGGCAGCAGCTCTCAATTCTGCCTTGGCCTTCATAGTTTTCCTTGTTTTTGACCTCCTTGACGTCATTCTGTGCTTCCTGTTCAGATATATTGACCACTTGTTTGAAGGGCGGCCGGGCTCTTGTTATTGTGGTGGTCGCAGCAGGCAAATTATAGTTGGTGATGAAGATGATGATCAGCAACAGCTTTCAGAGACTTTATACCAGAGGAAAAACATTTTCAGGGAATTGGGTAGCCTTGTTCCTGTTGCTAGAAGCAGCTGCCCCAAAATTACAAGTGGTGGCAGCAAGGTTGCCACCAGGTGGTCTGACTGTGGATGTCACTCTTGTGTTTCATGGCTGAATGCTACTGATCACAACCTGCATCTTGTTGTTAAGCAGCCCTCTTCACTAGGTATATATATATTCTTGAAATTCATTTATTTATAATCTTCAATTCATGGAAATGTCTGCTTCCATTGTTTGTTATGAGCTAATCATCTGGACACAATGTAACGTTTTAATGCATGTTTGCAATATGTGACCACAATAAATTTAAGATTCAAGAAATGAGACACCATAATTGTCCCTGGTGTTGAACCTCATTGATGTTGTTGCTTTGTTATGATTCACAGTCATCACTGAGGAAGCAGTCGAGAATGTGATATTCCTTCACGGGTTTCTTTCTTCTTCCTCATTTTGGGCAGAAACAGTGTTTCCAAACATTTCAGATCGATATTATAAGTTGTTTGCCATTGACCTATTGGGATTTGGTTTAAGCCCAAAGCCAAGGGACTGTTTGTATACTTTGAAGGATCACTTGGAAATGATTGAGAAATCTGTCATCTGTCCCTTCCAGTTAACTTCTTTCCATTTGGTTGCACACTCCATGGGTTGTCTGATTGCAATTGCTTTAGCTGCTAAGCACTTGCACTTGGTAAAATCAATCACTCTTGTAGCACCAGTAAGTTCACCTGAGCTTACAATAACTTTGGGTCTTCCTCTTGTTTCTTCCTGTTGCTTCATCTTTATAAACTTTACTTTTATGTGAAATTTATTTGTAGCCTTACTTCCCTTCTAAAGATGGAGATAGTTTAAGAGTGCTTCATAAGCTTGCTGAAAGGAAACTATGGCCATTTTTCATGTTTGGAACATCATTTATGTCATGGTATGAGCATCTGGGTCGATGTGTCTGTTTCCTTGTATGCCGCAACCACAGGATATGGGAGAGGATCGTTAAGTTAATCACTTGGAGAAGGGACCTTCATTTTATGACAATGGACTTGAGTAGGCACACCCATCATTCAGCTTGGCACACAATGCACAATGTGATTTGTAGGGGTGCAAAGTTAATGGAAAGCTACTTGGAAGTTATAGGGAAAGCTGGGGTTAAAGTGTTTGTGATCCATGGAGATAGAGACCAGGTTGTGCCAATAGAGTGCAGTAACAACATTCAGATGGCTGTTCCTGAGGCACAAATTAACATCATAAAAAATGCTGATCATTCTTCTGTACTCCTTGGCCGTGAAAAAGACTTCGCTCTCTATCTACAGCACGTTTGGGACGCTTCCTCATAGTGCATGATAGCAATGTTGCTAATTTGAAAACTTGTATAATCTAAACAATGTACTGCATGTGCAGATTTTCATTGCTAGAATTTTGTTTGTAGCTTCAACCATGTTCTTAATAATTCATACTGAATTAATCAAGACAAAAAAAACAAATTAAAGCAATCACCACTTCACCACTACTTTGTGGTATACGCAAAATGCAAAATGATAATATTTCAATGATTTCAGCATCACAGAATGCATATCAGAGAACAGTAGGACAAGTGAACAATTATGCATTTGAAAATCAAGGAAACCGATCCGAAAAAACGGATCAGCGAGATTCACTGCCTGGATTTCCCATACCTCTATGCATTCCGATTCACTGAACAAGAGAAAACTCTCAATTTGATTGATAATAATATGAAATGTGTTGCATCTGATACTATAAATGAGAAAATAAACCGTAGAACAACTAACAAATCAAATTCATACAAGCCGTGAACTAAAACCTAAAAAGTGCACGGGTTGATGACAATAGAACTATCAGCTTCCATACTGAATTTGAAGGCTCACTCTCTTCTACAATTGGCATAGCGCATCGACAATCGGGGCACAAGTGATCCAACTCCAACCATGAGACAATGCAATCTACGGTATTAGAAAAGACACAAGGTTTATAGTGGTTCACCTAGCCATCGATGGAAGGCTACGTCCACCACTTAATATGTACTATGTGTTGGGTGGCTTGATGACTTTCCAAAGTATTAAAGTAGTAGTAATGATGTCTATAGCAAGGAGAAAGGAGTCTCCTTTTATAGGAGGAAGGAGACTCCTCCCTTTACATATTCTCTGATATGGGACTAAAGTCCTAGTAGTGTTGTATGAGGGCATGTTGGTGAGGCTGAGTAGGTGACTTCCTGGTAACGAATTAGCACGTGCTTGGTACCGTTGCGTAGCTTGTTCTTCGGGCTTCAAGATGCATATCATAGTCGGGTCTCGTTATGTCTCATGGGCTCACAAGTAGGGTGTCAATTATGGTTGGTGGCATAATATACATGGTATGTCAACAAGTTCCTGAAGTCCCCGAGTAAGAGACACTTCTTGCTTGGGGAGCTGAAATCATTGTCACCAAGCATAAGTGACACTGCAGTGGCGCCCAGCCCTTACTAGTCCCTGAACTCCTTAAGCAAGAAGGGTCTTCAAACGGCTTCCAGAGTCAAGCAGCTCATCTTGTTGATAGCAACAAACGCTTGCTGCAATGTCTTGACTGTCAATGCTAGACGCTAGCTGAATGACCAGTGGGCGAACGTTGTCTGCTTGCTGAATGAGTGCTAGTGGCACGTTTGAGTGAGTGATTACCAAGTGTGCACTAACCATTAGGTGCTTAGTTGATTGTGAACATTTTGTCGTTCTCTTTGTATAATGAGGCAAGTTGATTGGCGGTTAGTCTTGCCTTTGCCGTTCTCTCACATGGTAAGGTAATTTTTTCAATGGTTGAACTTCACTAGTCGTTCACATGTTGTGTGGTGAACCGTTGACGGTTATGCTAACGGTTTGATTTTAAAAAACATTAAAGAGACAAAAAAAAGAATTAAATAAGAGCATCTTCAATAGCTTTCTTATTTTCTTGATTTTCTTAAATTTAGAGAATATTAGGCTGTTTTATAAAATAGAGATGAAGAAGAAAGATAAACACTTCTAACAAAACTTTCATTCATCAAAATTAAATTCTCCATATTTTTCAACAAAAAATTTACAAATATAAAATAATTTATTTAGTATTTTATTGTTACAATAAAATATATAATTTTTTTATAATCATAAATGATGTTACATATTTTATTGTCATAATAAATGCTAGAATCTCTAAAATGAAAAATTATTAAATTTAAATCAGATTTAAAAAAAATTAATTTTAGAAAATTTTGAGAAGCCGGTTAAAGATACTCTGGCGCGACTGATGTTGTTTCGCTGTACAGTAAGTAACCACCAACGAGGGAGTAAAGAAGACAGTGGTAGAATCCGTAAATTACAGAACAGCCAGGGGTACCCTTAAGTTCTCTAGACCACAGGAGGAGGCGTTTTCTCCATCCTCTCTCTCTCTCCTTCAATCTAGCAAACGCCAAACTTCCCTCTCTTCTCTGAAAATCTAAACCAGAAACGAAGCAAGCACCTCCGCTAAGGTTGAGGCTCGCTCGGAGAAGAACAAGAGCCCCTACTGAATTCTCTGTCTCACATTTCTCACACTATCACTGACTCGCTGACTCAGTGAGTCTCACTCTCACTCCCACCAAACCCTCACATGCCCTAACTCCGGCGCCTGAATCCCTTCAGATCTGAGCCGGCACGCACCAGATCACGCCGCGATGGAGGAAGCGCTTGAACTCTCACGCGCCAAGGACACCAAGCAGCGCATGGCCGGAGTGGAGCGCCTCCACCAGCTTCTCGAAGCTTCCAGGAAGAGCCTCTCCTCCGCCGAGGTCACTTCCCTCGTCGATTGCTGCATGGATCTTCTCAAGGACACCAACTTCCGCGTCTCCCAGGGCGCTCTCCAGGCCCTCGCCTCCGCCGCCGTCCTCTCCAGCGACCATCTCAAGCTTCATTTCAATGTGCTTGTCCCCGCCGTCGTCGAGCGCCTCGGTGATGCTAAGCAGCCTGTTCGCGACGCCGCCAGGCGGCTACTGCTTACTCTCATGGAGGTCTGTTCCTCCACTCTTGTTCTTTGCATTTTGTTCTCTTCTCGTAAATGTAGTTGCTGCATGCTTGAATTGACTAATTCCGAAGCTGAATCGATTTTAGGTTGCTAATTTTCAACTTATGGCACAATTTGGTACTGAGTAGTAGGTGGTTTAGGTCCCATTGGTGTACTCTGATGATTAGAGTTCAATAGAAAGCCACATTATAGGAAATTATGCTGCTAGGCTGATTAGCATTGGCCCAGATACATGGCAATGGTTGCAATTCTGGTGTGTTTGCCTTAAGCTTCAATTGGCCTCCCACTCAGTTTGTTTCTATCTTCTAGATGATATGAAGTTTGTAATTGTTGCGGCACACAGGGAAATGGGGGAATACAGGACCTAATGACTTCTAATACTTGCAATGGAGATTAAAGTTGTAAGGAACTGTCAATCAGTGATATTATTCTTTTCCGTTGAAGCTAGCATCTTTAGTAGTGATTACAATCTCTTAGCCATTGTATTCTTTGGTGATGCTTTTAAGTTTCACCGTTTCCTCTTCTCATTTCTCAAATGCCGACTTCCTTACAAATAGGTATTTCACTAGAAGTTACTAGGTCTGAAATGTTATATTCCTTCTGCTTCAGGTCTCTTCTCCAACACTCATTGTTGAAAGAGCTGGTACTTATGCTTGGGCGCACAAAAGCTGGAGAGTTAGAGAAGAGTTTTCACGAACTGTGACTTCAGCAATTGGACTTTTTGCATCAACTGAACTTCCTCTTCAGCGTGCTATTCTTCCTCCAGTATGTTCACTGACTTTTTTGAACAAGACAAACATATGTATTTCTATTCAGTTCAAACACTCATGGAAACAAAATAAATCGTTCCGTATCTTTTTCATATCAGATTCTGCAAATGTTAACTGATTCAAACCCTGGTGTAAGGGATGCAGCTATATTGTGCATTGAGGTCAGTCATACTGGTCTTGTACTTCCAGTTTGGCGTAGTATATTAAAACCTTTTCACTTATGCTACAGTATATTTTTAACTGTTATTAGGTTGGATTGGATTTATTGATGTATTCAAACCTTTATACTTTTTCCAATTCCCAGGAGATGTATACACAGGCAGGGACTCAGTTCCGTGAAGAACTTCAGCGGCACCATCTACCCATGTCCATGGTGAATATCTAACATTAAAAATTTGGCGTCTAGTTGCTCTTCAGTTTCCCATACTTCATTGTTATATTTTCATCGTTATTAAAAATTGATTATTTTTTAGATGTTATATGCTGGTTGCTCATTGGGTTTTTTTTAATTTGCTATTCAGGTGAAGGATATTAATGCAAGGCTAGAGAGGATTGAACCTAAGAATCGCTCATCAGATGGACTTAGTGCTGTAGAAACAAAGCCCTTGAGCCATAACCCAAAGAGAAGTAGTCCAAAGGCTAAGAGTTCCTCAAGGGAGGTTTCTCTATTTGGAGGTGAGAATGATCAATATTCAATTGTGGGGTGGCCATGGGGTTATGTGCTCCCTCAAAAGTGATTAATTAAACCTTTTTTATATATTTTTTAATTAGAAATGATTAATTTAACCTGGTATACATAAAATGGTGATTTATATCTTCTTCTGAAGATTTAGTTGTTCTCGATTTTCATGTCATAGACAATGTTGCCTTGTCTCTTTTAGTTTTGAAAGTCGACTATTTTGTGATTTAAATCTGGTCTTAAAGTAAATGCTGTGTCCATGCAGACCCTATGAAAGTTTACGTAATATTGAATTGTTATTCTTGTCTGTCCATGCAGCAGGGGAAACTGATCCTACTGTAAAATCTGTAGATCCTATAAAAGTTTATTCTGAAAAGGAACTAATAAGAGAAGTGGAGAAAATAGCTTCTACCCTTGTACCTGAGAAAGACTGGTCAATTCGGATCGCTGCAATGCAGAGAATAGAGGGGCTTGTATACGGAGGTATATTTGCCCTACCCTTCATTACATATATGCAGAAGCATAGAGGTTGTCTAGTAATTCATGTTTCAGGCAATTGCTGGTTCTCTTTAGACATTACATTGATGCAGTTTACTTGTACCTGTAAATTCTTATTGTTTTTTTGAACTAGTATGTAATGAATATTCAGTTAGACATGATACTTGTGGGAATGCCAAATTAAATCTTGTTTTGTTGTGTCCCAAAGTTGATGTTCGCTTAGCATATCATTTGTCCCCTTATTTCTTGTCTCCCAACACCTTCATCTTTGCATATTCAAAATAATGAACTGGGAAATGGCTTTTGGCAGGAAAATAGATTATTGGCCACAAATTCTTGGACATGATAACATACAATAGTTCTGTTGTAAATTTTGCTAATAATCACTTCCTATTAGGTGCTGCTGATTATCAAAGCTTTCGGGGACTTTTGAAGCAACTTGTTAATCCTCTGAGCACACAGTTATCTGATCGAAGGTCTAGCATAGTGAAGCAGGTATTATGCTAAGCACTCCTTGTAGCTATTGTTTCATAATCACTTTAGCAGTCTCCGGTATTGTTTGTGTTACTGTAGGATTAGCTTATGCAACTTTTTGCAGTTGTGGGTAAGACTGGTGTTTGGATATTTAGCTCTTATAATATATAAACAGTGGTTTAACTGTCACAGGCACTATTCATGTTGTCTATTTGCACCTTTGATATTTTGTGTTTATTCCTATAGGAGAAACAGGTTCTTACAGTTTGATTTGTGTCTAGGCTTGCCATCTGTTATGCTTTTTGTCAAAGGAGCTATTGGGAGATTTTGAGGCATACGCGGAGATTTTTATTCCAGTAAGTTGATAGTTATCTTGCCAAAAAGAGTCCTTATGTGGTCCCCAAAACGGAAGGGAAAAATAAAGTAAAAATCCTCAAGTGATGGGAAGGTGGTAGTCTAATCTTTTCATATGTGACCAGGTCCTTTTCAAGCTGGTGGTGATCACTGTACTTGTAATTCAGGAGTCTGCAGATAACTGCATAAAAACGGTAATTCATTCTATTGATCCTTTTACTGTTTCGTTTGCCTTTATTTTTTTTTTCTCTTATCAGAAAATCGTTAGTTTATGAAAATATTCTTTCATTCTGCTTCCCAGATGTTGTGTAACTGTAAAGTTGCTCGGGTGCTTCCTCGTATTGCGGATTGTGCTAAGAATGACCGTAATGCAATACTTCGAGCAAGGTATTTATCTGCCACCAATCGATATGTCGGTGCTGCTAGACTTTGTTTTTCTTTCAGTCTTTAATATGTCCTTGTATTGTAGGTGTTGCGACTATGCAGTGTTGATACTAGAGTATTGGGCCGATGAACCTGAAATACAGAGATCAGCAGATTTGTATGAAGATCTAATAAGATGTTGTGTTGCAGATGCGATGAGCGAGGTATTTCATATCAACAACTCATGTATTGTATTTTATGACTTATTTGGAAATGGACACCATAGATTTCACATGTGAACCTCCCTATGTATAAATTGACAGGTCCGTTCAACTGCTAGAATGTGCTATAGAATGTTTACAAAAACTTGGCCAGAGCGTTCCAGACGACTATTTTCACTCTTTGATCCTGTTATCCAAAGGGTATGTGCTCTTAATCTTTATGATGATTTTATTTTATATAGTCTACTTATTATCATGTTAAAAAAACTTGCACAGTTAATCAATGAAGAGGATGGGGGGATACATAGGCGACATGCTTCTCCTTCTGTTCGTGACAGGGGTACACCAGTCTCATTTACTCAGCCATCTGCTTCGTCAAATCTACCTGGATATGGAACTTCTGCTATTGTTGCAATGGATAGAAGTTCAAGTTTATCCTCTGGGACTTCTTTCTCATCAGGACTTCATCTATCACAAGCGAAGGCAGTTGGTAAAGGTTCTGAGCGTAGTCTGGAAAGTGTGTTGCATGCAAGCAAACAGAAGGTCAGTGCAATTGAAAGCATGCTTAGAGGTTTGGAGTTATCAGACAGACACAATTCTTCATCTCTCCGGTCATCTAGTCTGGATCTAGGTACTTCATATATTACTTTCTTTCACCTTGATATAACTTGTGAATTTAATTATGCAAGCACATTAGGTAATCCTTGAAGCTGAATAGTCAAAATCTGGCTCATGTGTGAGCAGCTAAATTGTTCTGTTTTTGCCCCTAGTGCAGGAGTTGACCCTCCATCATCTCGTGACCCACCATTCCCTGCTGCTGTCCCAGCTTCTAATCATTTTTCAAACTCTCTAATGACAGATTCAACCACCTCAAGTAACAAAGCTAGTAGCCGCAATGGTGGCCTGGTTTTGTCTGATATCATTACTCAAATTCAAGCTTCCAAAGATTCTGCTAAATCATCATATCACAGTAATTTATCAGCTGAAACACTGCCAACTGTTTCTTCCAACAACATGAAGAGGGCTTCTGATAGAATCCATGGAAGGGGATTCATTGAAGAGAATACTGAAACTAGGGATGCTAGGCGAACCCTGAATCATCGAGCTGAAAGGCATTATTTGGACACATCTCACAGGGATGGAAACTTTAGGGATTCACATACTAATCATATTCCCAATTTTCAAAGGCCCCTCTTAAGAAAGAACACGACAGGAAGGATATCTGCAGGCAGGAGGAGAAGTTTTGATGATAGCCAGCTCTCACAGGAGATGGCAAATTATGTAGAAGGTCCAGCATCGTTAAATGATGCTCTGAGTGAAGGACTGAGTCCATCTTCAGACTGGTCAGCTAGGGTTGCTGCATTTAATTATCTTCGGTCTTTGCTGCAGCAAGGCCAAAAAGGAATTCAAGAAGTGATTCAGAATTTTGAGAAAGTAATGAAATTGTTTTTCCAACACTTGGATGATCCACACTATAAAGTTGCACAGGCAGCCCTTTCAACACTTGCAGATGTTATTCCATCTTGCCGTAAGCCCTTTGAAAGTTACATGGAAAGGATCCTACCTCATGTTTTCTCACGGTTAATTGACCCAAAGGAGTCAGTTAGGTATCCTTGCTCAACAACTTTGGGCATTGTTGGCAAGACATACAGTGTAGATTCCCTCTTACCCGCTTTGCTTCGTTCACTAGATGAACAGCGGTCACCAAAGGCTAAATTAGCTGTTATTGAGTTTTCTATTGGTTCATTTAACAAGCATTCAGTGTATCCTGAAGGTTCTGGTAATAGTGGCATTCTAAAATTATGGCTTACGAAGTTGGCACCATTGGTCCATGATAAAAACACTAAACTAAAGGAGGCAGCTATTACGTGCATAATCTCTGTATACTCCCACTTTGATCCAACATCTGTGCTAAATTTTATTTTGAGCTTGTCAGTTGAAGAACAAAATTCTTTGAGAAGAGCCTTGAAACAAAAAACCCCTCGCATTGAAGTGGACCTTATGAACTTTCTGCAAAACAAGAAAGAGCGACAACGCAAGTCTTCTTATGACCTGTCTGATGCAGTTGGAACATCTTCTGAAGAAGGATATGTTAGTGCCTCAAAGAAGAGTCATTTCTTCGGAAGGTACTCTGCTGGTTCAGTTGATAGTGATGGTGGCAGGAAGTGGAGTTCAACCCAAGAAACAACCTTGGTAACTGGCTCTGTTGGCCAAGCTGCTTCTGATCAAACTGGGGAGAACTTGTATCAGAATTTCGAGTCTGGTTGTAACATTGATGTTCTTAATTCAAAATCCAAGGATTCAACCTACATGATCAGTGCCATGACTCAGAACTCTGGTTCCTGGACTAGCCCTCTGGACAATGACGATGGTAAAGTAAACTTAGAAAGTTTGCGTTCTCATTCTCTGGATGTTAATGGGATTTTAAACATGGACCATATTGGGACTGCTGAGAGCATTGGGCATAGTGAAGCTTCCACTGACTTGGACCAGAATCACCAACTTCAAGCTTCGAATGTCATTTCCATTCCAGACTCAAGTCCCAGCATTCCTCAAATACTCCACTTGGTGAGTTCCGTAACTTTATAACCTCAAATTTTGTTTTGAAGTTGTAAGTCTATCACCTTTTAAGGCTTCATTATCAATACTTTGTCCTAAACTCTTCAGTTTTGGAGGCAGTAAACCTGAAGATGTAGACATATCAGGATGATTTCGCTATTGAATTGCTTCTCTAAGCATGTCAACTGGAATTTGTGTTTCTAGAAAATTATTGATCATTAATTTGAATTCTCTGTAGCTTTACCCCTTACATATGAGAAACGTTTTCTTTGTTTATAGGTTGGCACTGGAACAGAGGAAAGTCCTGTGGAAAGTAAGCGTGGTGCTCTTCAACAACTAATCGAAGCATCTATAACTAATGACCAGTCTATTTGGACCAAGGTTTGTTGGTTTCACTTATTGGCTTAACAAATGCATGTGTAAAGTGAAACATTTTATATTAATCATAATCATGAAATGTATTGGAACATGGGGGGGTGGGGGGTTGGTTAAGGGAGGTCAAGTTAAATCAGAGAATGGACGTTAATCATAATCATGAAATGTATTGGAGCATGGGGGTGGGGGTTGGTTAAGGGAGGTCAAGTTAAATCAGAGAATGGAAGTGGCGGTTGTAGGATAACGATGAAATGAAACATGGAGAATGTTAAGAAATCGCCAGTTCTCCATTAGGCGAATGATCCTTAAACATGGAGAACTTATCCATGTATCTGGTAAGTTTATTTTTCTTGTTTGAAATTGAGACTCACAGCTTCGGAATGTTTTAGTATTGAGGGTAACCCAATATCAACAATTGGTTTAAGAGTTTACAGTTGATATAATACTATTATAGTTAAGATTTTCAATTTGGGGAGAAGGAACTCAAGCGCTAGAGGTACAAGATCAGTTTTTTGGGGGATAAGCTTGTTGCATTCAAGAATTATTTGTCTGATTCTTCTGGCTTCTTCCTCTTCTGCTTTTCCTGGGTCAAGGATTAAAAATCTTGAGTGAAGAACAGAAAAATTTCTTGATCACAGCAGCCCATTAATGTTGAGAGAATTGATGTCAACTGAGGGGTGTCGTATCTTGTTGTACGAGAGACCCAAACTATATATGTACACGTTTGTTTTGTTTGAAAGTAAAGATCTTTGGTGTATGCGAGCGCTCTGGATCTTATATTAATGATTATTTTACATCATATGTGCAGTACTTCAATCAAATTTTGACAGTTGTACTTGAGGTGTTGGATGATTTTGACTCCTCTATCCTGGAGCTCTCTCTTTCATTGATTATTGAAATGCTCAAGAACCAGGTATTGTATTTACTGTCTTGCATGATGTGAAGAGCATGTAATCCTCCTATTTTGTATTTGTAATATTGTTTTCATTGTTTCTAGAAAGAGGCAATGGAAGATTCTATTGAGATTGTAATTGAGAAGCTGCTGCATGTTACAAAAGATGTAGTTCCCCAGGTAACTTTTTAGTTTCCAACTAAGGATAATTTTATTCTGTATTTGCATTATTTTTCATGTCTCAATCTAATCTTAATTCTGATAAAAAAATTAATCTTTATTCATGTCCAGGTTTCAAATGAATCAGAGCACTGCTTGAGTATTGTTTTGTCGCAATATGATCCGTTCAGATGTTTAAGTGTATGTATCCATTCCAGTTCCTCACCCAGCCTTATGAAGTTTTTATCATCACTGAGAAAACTGGTTCCTGACTATATGAAAAAGAAAAAAAGAAAAAAAAGGAAGAGAAGAGGGAAAGATGGTGTGTGCTCCATAGTCAAAGAAGACATGGACTGAACGCTGATAAAAAACATTAGAAACTTTTGGGTTCAATCTTTGGCTTCTTGAACTTCTATTTACTAATCTGTACTGTTGCCAATTGTTGATCTGCAGGTTATTGTCCCTTTGTTGGTAACTGAAGATGAGAAAACTCTCGTTACTTGCATAAACTGTTTGACAAAGGTATTATACTTAAATGTATTCAATCTATATGAAGTTTTAAGACAGTTATGAGTATGCAAACGACACTTTAGATTATATTTTCAGAGGTTTATTTGGTTGAGATCTGATCGGAACTTACTTCCGCATCCAAATACGTACTACATGCTTTCTTCCTAGTTCCTACGATACACATTACCCTCTGGGTATCTATCAAGTACTATCTTGCTAAGCGTCTTTGTTCTCTTCTTCAGCTTGTAGGCAGGCTTTCAGTGGAGGAACTGATGGCTCAATTACCATCTTTTTTGCCTGCACTGTTTGAAGCATTCGGAAACCAGAGTGCTGATGTTCGCAAGGTAAGCGCTATAGTGTTTTATCCCTTAATCCCTTTAGTTCATAGCCATTCAACTGAACAATGTCACAAATGATCTAAATCTTAAGTTCGGCATGATTCTTCCAGATACTTATTTTTGTACTATGTTCCTGTTGCATTCCTTCATTCTTTTCATACATTTGCCATCTGTGGGGGTGTTTCTGAGATTACAGTTGGTTTAGTTTGTTGAAATTTAAATTTCATCTCCTTTAAAGAATATTTAATTCAAAGCAAGTTTGGAGAACTAATTGTAAGTGGTTAAATCACTTAAGTGAAAGTTCACCTCAAGTCAGTATAGATAGTTGAGATTGGACTTCTGCAGCAGTTGTGGTGTTTATACTCTTAAAATAGAGACCACCCAAATTTACTTCAGTGATATTTAATTTATGTATATGTTCTTGCGGTCTGTTTTTGATTTAGTGCAATCTATGCTGTGCTTTGCAGACTGTCGTCTTCTGTTTAGTCGATATATATATTATGCTTGGAAAATCTTTCTTGCCATATCTGGAGGGGCTCAACAGCACACAGTTACGCTTGGTGACGATTTATGCTAATCGAATTTCACAGGCGAGGACAGGCGTGCCGTTAGACACTAACCATGATTAGCGGTTCAGTTGGGTAGGAATTGTGGGTTTGTCACCAAGTTCATCTGTTGTGTATTTTGTATATTGTGTGAATGCATTTTGGCTTTGTATTCATTTTTGTTTTGGGGGTTTTCACATATGTTTGTATCTCATTCTTTTTCAATTTCTTATGTCTGGTTTGGAGGTAGAGTGCATTTTGTGGGGAAACTTTTAGTGTTACAGCGCACATATTGTAATCTAGATTTCCCAAACAGCATTTATATATAAAAGAAAGGTTTAGCCTTGCCGTTTATAAAGATCCCATTTGAACTGTCCTATGTGTTTTTTCTGCCCAGGATTTTTTTACGCCTTTGATAACATTAAGGTCAGCTAAAACAATGAGTCTGAATTCATGTAATTGTAAGGTCATGTGTTGTGGTTTATTACATAACATGGAGCCTACAGAAAGTTCATGAAAGAAGAATATGCACTTTCGCAACTTAAACCAGAGGTGTGATGTAAAGTTTCATATAAACCTGTGTAAGCAACTAAGCATAAGCCAGGTAGGGATGAATCTTTTTCTGGACAATTTCAGTGCGAAATAGCTTGCAGAAAAGCTTCCATGGTTATCTGAAACAAACTCAGATGTAAACATGGACTTGTTTATTGTATTATTTCAGTTTTCAGACATGGCTGTGCCGTGTGTAGTAAACTCCAGCTTCTGATAAATATGGTTCAAGACTGGAAGGGATATCCAGTGGGTAGGTGGTTAATGAAAGTAGGAGAACCAACTCCTGTACATGGTTATTCATTTTGTGCAAAATTTTTATCCAAAGTGGGAAATGTGATTGAGTTGGAGAAATTTTTTGCTCATATGCTAAAGGAGACCTGCAAATCAGCAAGAATGGAAGAAAACCGAACTCATTAGCAGCATATCACGTGAAGTGTTCAAGCGATAATCGTTAATGCTTTTGTTTTCGAGCAATAAAGATGCATAGAATCCATGAAATCTCTGAAATTACCTCATTAAGGAATGGAGATTTTGGTTTTCCGTTTGTGGCGCCTCAATAGTAACTCCTTTTCTTCCGTAGATAGCGCTTACCTTCATGCTTTTCGTGTCCCTGCCAGCACTTTTAGCCTGCAGGAAATTGTAGAAAACATTTCAGCTTTGTGCAGTGGTGTATATAAGCATGTCTCTGGGGTATAGTTGATATGATCAACTAAGAGCTTCAAGATTAGCTGGTATCCCCACTGTTCCTCCTACAAACCTGAGGTATGTATGCCTCTTTTATATGAAGTTTTAAAGAGGTTTTCATCTAAAAAATGTAGAAATACTAGTGCATATTTGTTTTTCTACATGCTTCTAATCCTTCTATTGTTGCTACAATCCATAGAATACAAACATTTGCTCCCAAGTAGCAGCAAGTTGTAGCTTTCCTATGTAGTTAGATTGCTGTTACACTTCGTTTACATTATTCTCTTTGTTCGTGTACAGACCAGTCCACCAACCACTTCCTTCTCAGAATGTTGCCTGCAAATGCTAACGGTCACATGTCAAACAATAGGAACCCTGCAGAAAACAGTAATGGTGGGAATGCGGATAGGCCAGTCTTGAGAAATTGGAGAAACAAGCCGACTATCCTTATCATTGATGAATCTGAAAACCACAGGGTTCTGGGGACGGCTTATCTTACAGCTTATGGTGCTGAAACTACAGCAGTGACTGATGGAAGGGCTGCTTTGGAGCTCATATTTTCTGGTGCTAAGTTCAAGTTGATCCTCATTGACATGCACATGCGCTACATGAACGGTGCACAGGTCTTATATACACTTCTAGTTTCAATTTTTATCATTTTATTAACATTGGAGAATAACCATTTACACAAAATTATAAATGTCAAATCCTATACCAATGAATTAAAAAGTCAAATGCTCATTCCAATATAAGTTGTACTTACTAAAGCCCAAATACACAAATCTTTATTAAATTCATGATAAAATAATATTTTTTTGAGACAATTTTACTCTTGTTCTTTATACACTTGGAGAAAAAAAGGAGAGAGAATATTTTGCCGGAGCATCTCCGGTTGCGGGACTCCGGTCATTGGACATCAGAAAATTACTAATAGCCGGAATTTCATCGGATTTTTTTTTCTACTAGGTGCAATAAACTTTTACAGAAAGTTTACTGGACAACATCTACATCAAATCCAAGTCTACTAACCACAGCATACTCCAAATTGAAGTCTAATAACCCTAGTATACTAAAAAACAAAATATACTAACCCCAGTATACTCCAAACCAAGTCTAATAACACATTATATACATCAAAACCAAGTTTACTAACCCTAGTGTACTTCAAAACCAAGTCTACTAACCCTAGTATTTCATCAAATCCAAGTCTACTAACCCCAGTATCGATGTTTTCTAGTGCCAACGTGTAGACGACATGACCAGATCTAGATTTGACATTGCTCTTCAGACTCAGTGTTGCAACGACCGACGAGGACGAGGCAGAGATTAGGTGGGGGGAGAATGAGGTCGTCGGAAATGGTGGAGGCTAGGATGAGGTCGTAGGAGATGGTGGAGACGAAGACTCTGTGAGTGACAGTTAGAGAGAGAGAGAGAGGGGAGATTAAAAAAGAAAAATCAACTTAGATGCAAAATCTAAAGTTTACTACCCTTAATAAACTTTACTGGGGTAGTAAACTCAATTAGATGAACAAACTCGAGCCATTAGTAGTAAATCATAAGTTTACTACCCCTAATAAACTTGAACCAGAGGTAGTAAACTTGCAAAACAGTATCTTCAAAACCCATTATACACATTAAAAACAGTGAAAAATCACTTAGATGCAAAAAACTAAAGTCTACTAACCCCAGTATACATCAACCATAGCTTCAATCTCCACTGCAACAAAGGGGAAGCTCCACCTTGGATGAGTTTGGCCTCATGTCTGATCTGGAGAGAGAGAGCGAGAGCGAGAAGAGAGAAGTTTCTAGATCGAGAATTGAAGAGCGAGGAGAGAGAAGTTTAGATAGGGAATTGAAGAGCTAGAGGGAGAGAGATCTAGCCTCATCGGTGTCTTCATGTCGCCGTGGACTCGCACTAGCTCACCACGGCAGCCTCCGACTTGGTCAACAACGACGGCAGCCTTTGCATCTGCAGCTACGATCTGGATCTGGATCGTACATTATCGTCGACGATGGAGTCGCGACGTTAGCAGGCTTCAGGTCGAGATGAGGATGAGAGAGAGAGGAGAGGAGAAGAGAAGAGAAGAGATTGGAGAGGAGAGAGAAAAATGGGATCAGAGAAAAGAGAGACAGAGAGTATAAATAGTTAGTTTAGGGGTAATAAAGTAATTGTATTAAAAAAATTAGAATGAAAATTGAGAAAATCTTTTCATTGGAATGAACAATCAATCACTATAATTAGTGCTATATGGTCAATTATTGTAAAAATTAATGGTCTAATGATTAGTTCATCCTCATCATAAGTACTGATTTCATTTATTTGATGTTTGGCATGTCTATGACAGTGTGTGAATCACCTTCGAACCATGGGAGTGAGGTCCTTGTTACTCGGTATGACAATTTTTTGTAGAGAAAAAGAGGAACAGGCATTTCTGGAGGCAGGGGGTAATGGCTTCATTCCAAAGCCTCTTAGTCCTGACAACTTCCTTCAAGTCCTGGAAGCACTGGATAACAATCAGGGATGAAAAGCTGGGATGCTCAAGCCGAAAACAAGGACTCTTTTATTTATTTTCTTGTGTTAGTTGTCGTGCCCCTGAATTTTCTTTAATATTTCAGTAAAATGGATATCTCCATATAATTGCAGCTCCCATTGTTGGTCTATTTCATATTTACTATTTCATCGTTGGTCTAATTATATTTACTGTCCCATTGTTGGTTTATAATTGATTTTTATGTGAAATTTGCACTCTAAGAATACACACCGAGTAGGGATCATGCTATGAAAACTGCTACAAGAAATAAGTAACAGATACACCATCAAAACATAAAAGAAAAAGCACTGAGGAATCCTACACACCAGACATCAGATAACAATGTAATATTTCGGTATTTCACAAGTGAAACATATTTATGAGCAGAGATATAAGCCCGGTGGTCTGCTATGCATTAAGTCGGATTTAACTGGTTAACGAGTGAAAGAAAACATATGCAAATACCTCTGGATTTAGTCCCTCACAGGTGGAAGCGATAGCATCTGTGATTTTGTATGCTATATATTTTTTCCCTATTTCGAATGATATTGATAGTTCTGAGAGGGTAATCAGACCAGCTTTTTAGCCATGAAAGAATGGAAGTTAGCTAGTATAAATTTTATGATTTGAAGTTAAGCTTTTAGCTGAATTTCTGTTCATTTGATCGTTAGTTAGGGGAGCCTCCATACTGTAAATAAAACTTGTTTTTCTTCTCATCTGTGACATTAGTTTGTGATGTGTTGTAAACTCCGGAAACTTTATGAGAGAGGACACCAGAGACATGAGAGGCTTCTCTAAAATGAAAACAAGCTACGAAGTACTAATACTAAATTTCTTAGATGCATGTCCAATGTAGGTAGTAAATGAAAACAAGAGAACTATATGAATTAGTTAACTAGTCACTTGTAAAATAATCCCATGATTCTCATTCACAATGGAAAACTAATGTTGTTGAGTCAAAAAAAATTTGTTGATATGCTTAAATGTGTAAATCATCAATCAAGAATAGTAGAAAGTAGCTAGAATCTTAACTAACAGAAGCAAGGCACGCAAAATACGAGCGCCATCACACGGTGAGTATTTAATGCCTTTGCCTCCGAGTACTTAAGACGCATGGATTCGACTAAATCTGAAAAATTACCTCAGTAACGAAAGACAAGAAGAAAGCTGGTTATCATTTTCTCCCAGGAATTTCGGTTTCATCGTATCCCTTATAATCTTTTTGCTTTTAGCCCATAGGAAGTGCAGCACACCAGAAATGGTAGAGCATTCTTGTTTCTACCATCAACATAGAGCTTCAAGTTGGTGAATTCATAAAATTCCTTCTATAATTTCCTCCTAAGGTATCTGCATTTATAGTCAAGAGCAGTTTGATGTTCTTTAATTTTGCATTTTCAAATTGATATGCTGGTAGACATATTTTCCAACCAAAAAATTAATTTGTCTTTCAAGTAGCTTCAATTCAATAGTTTTCCTATATAAGAAAGTTGTCAAGATTGTTGTATATATGATCTAATTTTTTACCCTTGACATATGAGCTAGAATTATTACTTGCCCTCTAATTTTGATTATACTTTTTTGTTCATGTATAGGGAAATCTATCAACTACTTCCTTCTAAATGGCTGATGGTACTGCTGACCAAGAAGGTCTTACAAGTCCTTTAATGTCTTGGAAGAACAACCTGAAAGTAATTCTGGTGGATCCATCATCTACCTGTACACTAATTGGGAAGGCACATGCATCTCACGAATTGTGGTGTAATCACTAAGGCTGTGGACAATGCAGATGTTGCCATTAGTCTGCTTAATACTAAGGGAGCCAGTTTCAGTGTGATTCTCATATATACACCTAATTTCCAATTGTGATCAATTTATTAACGAACAGTGAAACAAGAAAGCATGATATGATTATATTAGTACTATCAAGCATTTGTTTACTGATTGCTAGTTGACATGAATAGAGCTGATGAGGCTTATAGTATTCATTCTGACCTGTTTATTAACATGTCGAAACTATCAGAATTGATACTCATTACAAGTACTTCAATTCTACATAGAAGAAACCTGCAATCTTATTGACTGTACTCAAGCATATGTTTCACTCATTGATTTTCGAAATGTCTATGGCAGTTTGCTACACAGCTTCCGATCTTCGGAGCATGGGAGTACAGACTAGGCTGCTTGGTATGCCCACTATATATGTTTAGAGAACATGTGAAAGAAGAGTTTCTGGCAGCTGGGGGTGATGGCTTTATTGAGAAGGCTCTTCATCCTTCCATGTTTGTTCCAATCCTGCAAGAGCTGGATAACAACAAAGAGTAAAAAAAGCTAGGCTGTATACAGCCGAAATAGAGGACTCTCCGGTTTAGTTTTTGTTCAAATGGTTGTGGACTTTGCAATCCTTCCTTTTATGTTTGAATAAAATGGAGTTATCTTTATGTAATAAAACTCAAATGTATGATTTCCTTCTTTGCCTCTTGCATTTGGTTTGAGCTGATTGCTTATGAAGAACTATAAACCAGAAAGCATAGTACTATGTAATGTTGGCCTCTAATGGTTGCAGAAAACATATGCCAAACTAGATTTACCACCGGAGCTATGAGCCCTTATTAGATGGCTCTATGGTGCATTTTGGTGAGCAATGTTCAAGACTCTACCACCAGAACTATATATCCCTCATAATCCTCCTATATCAAGTTCGAAAAAGAAGAAAATCAGTGATAAATACAGCTGTTTGCATGAGATACTTGTACGATTGGTTACTATCTTTAACAGTAAACCATTTTTGGACCATTTGAAGCAATCATTCAAAAAAAAATTCAGGTTTTCAGCATCTGTTAGGCTTTGATACAATCACGCCAAACTCTCTTGGGTTTCTGGTTCATTGCATACCAAGACTCGAAGGAAGATAGTGCCCATTTCTTTCCTTTCTGGTAAACCCGTGTGTGGATGTGTAAGTGCTAATGACACCTAATTACATGGACCTTAGCTAATCCTTTGTAACTTAAGCCATTTTGTGCAAATGAGGCATCGGTTCTATTTTGGGATTCCTGGCCAAACAAATCAGATGGCCGAGTTGTGCATATCACTTTCAGATTTCCCTCATGTCAGAAGGACAAGATGCACTTGTCTGTGTCACTGTTTATCAGGCCAAACAACAGAATCAGAAATTATAGTACAAGTATCTTTTCTAATGATGCAAAGGATAATGTGTTACAGGCTTACAGCATACAGGAAAATCCTTTTGCCAATGACTTTTTTTTGTGAGAAAATATATAATTTTTATTTATTTATTCATCGATCAGAAGTTGCTTGCATTATATGTTGTCTTCCAATTAACCACAGACATTATGGTACAAGACCTCCTACAATATGACATGTACCTCTCAATGTGAATGAGCTCATAAGCCTAGGATAAAAACTACCACAATGACTTTAAACCATTCATATCTAAGTATATAACCCATTGAAGAGGTAATGCCAGCCGCCTAAGTAGCTCAATTGATGTACTAAGCTAAGTAAAATCAAGAATTGGACAGAAGTAGTCTTCCATCATAAGTCTAGGTAAGAGCAAAGAGATTTAGGTATCCTCTTGGCCTTGTTGTTAGGGAAAACTGAGGTGCACCTGGCGTAGAGGCGGAAAGCGAGCCGCTAAACACGAGTACGATAAAAATCCGACACTTTTAAAAGTGGCCCAGTCCAACCCAAGTCCGTTAGCAACCTGGCACGAAGGCCACGAACTATTATTCTAATTCTTTCACCAATGACTAGGGGTGGGCGTTCGGACCCGAAGGACCGAAAACTCGGGCCGAAAAACTTGAAAAAAACCCGACTTGGTCTAGGCCTTTGTATTTGTAAAAATGGTCCGGGCCAAAACCCGGCCCGAATGCTTCAAAATTGGTTCGGGTTCACAATTTAAAAGGCTCGAAAGCCCGGCCTGTTTATGTTGCAACTGTCACATGTCTGTATTCTATCTGTGAGTTGGTTGGACTGAAGTCACTGAACTATTTGAATGTTTTTCTGTATTTATAATCATGGATTGAACAATTTGTGTTGTGTATTGGTTTGTATCAAACTTATGTATTATTTAACTCTCTTAGAACTTATACGTATTGAACACAATGAAATTTGGGAAAACAGATGGTATATGTGAAGTTGAAGTTTTGGGCTCGAAAAGCCCGAAACCCGGCTTGACCCGAGTCACATTTTGCTCGGGTTATGATTTCTGAAAACCCGAGCCCGGATCAGCCCGCTTATTTTGAGTTCTGACTCGGTTCCTAACAATTTCTAACCCGGGCCGGTCCGGTCTGGCCCGCACCCACCTCTACCAATAACATTAATTTCTCTTAGTTCAACAACAGGCATATAGATTCGCCTCTGTTAATATATGCCTTGAACCAGCTATTCGGGGATCTCGCTGCCCGGTCAGCGAGTCGGGGTCCAGGGGCGACGCGCCCTGGTTTGGGGGTTCGGGGGCAACGCCCCCGAAGCCCACGAAACCTGTTGTCTGTTATGCTGGGTTCCGTTCGCGCGCATCAGTCTCGTTCGCGCGCATCAGTCTCGTTCGCGGGGTCAGTTTCGCTCGCGGGGGTAGTCGCTCGCGGGGTCAGTTTCGGTCGCGGACGTTTAGTATATAAACGTCCTAAACCTAATTGTATCCAGTGTGATATACTTAGTAGTGGGTTGTTAGCGCCGCACTCTCTGTATCTCTGTATTCCGCACTCTGTATTCTGGGTTCTTCCTCAATCAATAAAACTGTTCTCCTTCTGCCGTGGACGTAGCTAACATATTGTTAGTGAACCACGTAAATCTGTGTTCTTTCTTCCATCCGTTATAACAGCCTCGAGCATTGTCACGTAAGTTGATAAGACACATACGCAATTATATGACCGTTTTACCAACATTAACAAATTTATTAGAAAACTTAGACAATTAATTTCTAGTGACTGAATTCGTTACCTAAAGAAGTTGCCCGAACAAATCCCTTTCAAAAAAAGGGATTTTTATTTAAAAAAAAAACAAATCAAAACAAGTTGTATAAAAGAGGCAAAAATTTTGAAACTATGGAAGTTGCGAGCGGCATACGATCACATGGAATTCTTTCTTTTTACATGAAGATTTGGTTATCAAATTATGCCAAATCCAATATGACGCTATTGAATGAAAAAGTTAGGGTGGTGAAAATATGAAATGATCTTTCCCTTTGGTTGTCACTTTCACACTTTCAATTAAGCAAAGATGCTTGGAAAGAATGCAGATGCGTCTCATCGTTGCATATCAACAAATAAGGCAAAAATCAAACACTCTTAGATTTTTAGATCTTCAACTAAATCTAAGTGATACTCTTGACTCTTCTTGTAGCCCCCAACCTTTTTTCCAGTTGTTTTTAGTAGAGGATCCTCTTTCCATTTGCCATTGCTGCCCCTTAAGTATGGTTAGAGTTCAACCATTGGAAGAACACATCATTTCTCTCATCTGACCTGCAACATACAGCAGCAGAAGCAGAGTCCCTCTTTCTTCAATCCATTCTGCATTTTATAACATAGGTACTACTGAGCCTTCATTTCTTCATATGTTCTTGTGCACAGAAGTTATTTTTCTTGTAGTATCTGACAAAGTAAGAAGAGAAAATAACCAGCCTTTCAAGGTGAAAGTTAATTGTAGCATCATCTGCATTTTTCCCAAATTCTGCATTCTATGTTCCGAATTCTGTTCCTTCTGGTGAAGAAAATCTTTCGAGATATGCATGTTTCTCCATGTGCACAGCCAAATGAACTGTTGAAAATGTGAATGTTTTCTTATTATGATTAGGCACATTTGACATATTCTCTCACTTTTCACAATGGTTGTTTCTGTTTTCCATGAAAACAGACTTAGAACCTTTGGATTAGCTAACAAGAGCAACAAAATGTTGAAGAAGAGCACAAATGCAAATGAGGCTGCAGCCAAGATAACAGCTCTCGTCGTAGATGACAGCAGTATCAACCAACGCATTCACCGCAAGCTCTTGGAGAATCTTGGCATTGAAAATCAAGTCGCAGGTAACGGAAAAGAAGCTGTTGATGTCCATTGCTCTGGCAAACAGTTTGATCTGATACTGATGGACATGGATATGCCTATCATGAATGGCATTGAGGTACAGAATTAAAACCATTTTTTGTCTAAACAATTGATGTTCCTGATGAGTTTAATTACTTGCTGATATTGCTTAACTAATCTGGTCTTTTCGATTCTTTTTTGTACATTAGGCAACAAGGACACTGCGTGCAATGGGGATTCGAAGCACGATTGCTGGTGTATCATCCCATTCCCACACTGAAACGATACAAGAGTTTGTGGAGGCAGGACTGGATGACTACCAGGAGAAGCCCTTAACCAATTCTAAGCTAGTTTCCATCCTCCAGAAGGTCAATAGCAACTAGTGAATGTCTGAACTCATGGATTACCCAGAGGAGAAAAGAACATCGTATATGTATCTCATGTAACTGCGTATTATGAAGAGTTAGTATCTGAAATGTCCAATCACTTCTCTAATTCTCATGGGTCTGATTTGGATTTCTTCTCTTCGTCCGGTTCAGACTTAACTCGTCATTCTCTTGGGTTCTATCTCTTGCATAGTTCTTATGGGCCTAATTTAGGTTCCTTCTCTTCTCCCGGTTAGGGTTTATCTGGCCATTTGGGAAGTTTCGATTGAATTGTCACTAAGTATCCCTCGATTTGTTCCGTCCCATATCATCACATGCAAACCTTGAGTTAGGTGCGTGTTGGAAATATTGGAGAGTAATAGATCATACATCAGAAAAGTGAGAAATAAAATACAACAAATATGTGGGTGGATCATACCTAATTGTACCGAGACCTTTTGTAGTTAAAACTCAATACCTTAATGGTGGTTAAGTTGAGATAGTATCAGTATAAAGTGATCCATGAGCCACACTTGAACGGGTCCCTCTTCAATTATGATAAGTGGTCTAAATTGTATATTATATCTCTGTCATTACTCAACTATTTGATATTTTATTGACCTAAATTGATCTAATTATCTCATATGCTTGAATTTGTAGGTTTGTTGTCTAAGTGATGGATCAAACCAGTTAGAAACCTAAAAGAGTTGTCGAACGTGTATTAGCTGATGGTGGTTAGTTTGACTTTGGTCAACTTAGTAATTGATATGATTAAGGAAGTAATAGACAGCCTCTCACGTGTGTCACCCCCTCATTCTCCTAAAACCCTATTTTCTAATCCTAAAAAAGTGATCCATGAGCCACATTTGTCCCAGTTTAAGTTGGTATCAGAGCGGGTCCGTCTTCAATTACTACTCCCAGCATAATGAGACTAAATCTGAGACTGAATCAGAAAAGTGACAAATATAATATAATTCATAAGTGGGTAGATCATTCCTTATTGTACCGAGTCTTTTTGTGATTAAAACTCAACACCTTAAAGGTGATTAAGTTGGGATAATATCAGTACACTGATGATCCACGGGCCACACTTGTCACCATTTAACTTGGTATCAGAGCGGGCCCCTCTTTAATTATATCTCCTAGCACCACAACTAGACATGAATCCGTCCAAATCCACAAACAAATCCTGAATCCGCCTAAATCCACAAACAAATTCTGAATCCACCAAAATCACAAACAAAATCTTGAATCTGCCCAAATCCTGAATCCCCTCCTAAATCATGAATGAATGAATTACACATGCAGATCTAACAAAAAAAAGGTTACACGTGAGGGGGTGCTGGAGAGAAAAGATCTCACATTAGAAAAAATAAATAAAATATAACATATATGTGGATAGATCATACTTAATTGTACCGAGACATTTTGTAGTTAAAACCCAATATCTTAAAGGTGGTTAAGTTAGGACAGTATCGGTACAAAGTGATCCATGAGCCACGCTTGTCCCAGTTCAAGTTGGTTTCAGAGCGGATCCCTCTTCAATTATTACATCTCCCAACATAACAAGAGAAAATCTCACAGCATACTGAGCCCAAATTTGGGTTTGAATCCTGAAACACACCACAAACAAATAACCAAACCTGAATCACGAATTACACCACAAACAAATCACCATCATCAAAATTCATAATTACCAAATCACATACCGATTTCCGATGTGGAAATTGGACCAAATGAATTACACGTGCATATCTAAAAAGTTAGGTTGCACGTGAGAAGGAGTGTTAGAGAGGAAAGATCCCACATCAGAAAGTTAAACAGTGACAAGTGTGGCTCGTAGATCATTCGTGTACCGATACTGTCCTAACTGTTCTTTTCATCCTGATTTTTTATCATGCTTTATTGCGGTGTTGTCGCGTTTATCTGTTTCTGAATCTCGGTTCATTCGTGGGGTTAAAATCCTAACATCATTTAGCTTGACAACCTTTTTGGTTTCCGAAAGATCAACATCCTCTTGAAAACCTTTTTTTGAACACAAACAAAGTTGATTTGTCGAACCACATTGTTTTTACCATATCTCTTTTTCCCTTTCGAATACTAAATCCTTTTCTTATAGCATAACTGTTGTACAACTCATAAACTTTATTTTCACTACACACCATTTTTCCAACTACATGACCCAGTTCTCGAGTTATCGCACCGTATTTTGGAAGAAAACAAACCTTATCCTCCCTCTTCTCTCTCTAGCACATCAACTAACCTCCCTCATCCTCGTCTGGCGGCAGTCTTGCCTTGGCTGGCTTTAGAGCTTAGCCGACATCAGGATTTGCTGCCAGACGGGAATTCCTAGGGTTTAAATAGCGGCGACGCCTCTTTCTCCATCTAGGAGGGAGGGCGTTTGATCGGGATAAACGACGAAGGCGGATGAGGATAGATCGGCTTTGCTAGGATGCTCTCACGTCGGGATCGTTTCAAGGTGTTTGGAAGATCTCTTTCAAGGTCAGGTGCAGCTTCGGCGACAGCTTGACGGAGTGGGATCCTCTTGATCGCGGTGGTCTGTGGGCTCCCTCGAGAGAGAAGCCTACGTACTGTTTCATTGACGACAGTGGGATCGTGGGGTTTCCCTGAGCGTGATAGGGGAAGCATCGACAGTGATTCATGATCTGAATCCTTGAGCAGCGGTGGCGATCTTCTCTCGGTTTTGGTTGTGATAGGTGGAATACTCTTGGTTCTCTGACCTTGAGGCAGGAGGTGGTGTTGGTGGAGGGGAGAGATCGGCTGTCGAAATTTGGATGTTTCCGGCGTCTGATTCGGATGGAGAGGCGAAAGGAGAGAGAGATGATGGTTGGGCCTCTGGGCCTTTTTTGTCCAAGCCCAATAGCCTTTTTTTCTTTTGTTTTCAGTTTTAGTCGATATTGGTTGTGGTGCGGATGATGGGTGATTGTAACAGAAAAGTTTAGCAGACCAGTTTTCCAGATATGCCTTGGCTTTTCTGGTAGGTTGTTGAGTTTTGTTTAGTTGGTTGGTTGTTTGTTGTTCCTCCTCTTTGAACGAGGGTTTAGGTGTTTTTTAGTAGTTTGGTGTCGTCGGTCGCGTTGTGGGGAGCCATAGTTATGGTGTCGTTTCTAGGGACTAGTTTGATGTCGGTCAATTCTTATTATCAATGTAATGGGGAGGTTCCTGTGCATATATGCTGACAAGTTTGACATGTAGTGTTGGAACGAGTTGTTTCTTCTTGAGGTTAACTGTAGGAATGTATCGTGATTTCTGGATTAAGTTAGGTTACAGTTGAACCCTTATTGATATCGGTTCTTGTCCACTGTAATCGCTGTTGTTTCGGGTAGGTAGGGTGGAGAGTGAGAAATTTATGTCCACCACCGTTATCCTTTATGATTGTAATTTGTATTCTCATTCTATCAATAAAGACCAATGTTAAAAAAAAGATCAATCTTCATTGAAACTTTCTTGACGATTCACAATCATTGGTTCTTCCCGGTTATTAGAACCATTAACCTCATAGTCACTCTCATAGTCACTCTCCACATCAATGACTAATGATATAACAAAGAAAACAAACGCAAAGTAAATTAGAATCAGAGTACCAAGTACTGTAGTCATGGCAACTAGCTAACTATATGACAATGAATAAGAATTTGTTTAGTTAGACACAGATTCCTAGCCTTCCCCACTCTGTATGCTACAAACTGGAAATTAAACTATTTCACTCCCAGACCTAAACTATCATGAAAGAAGATTAGAGAGTCTTCTACAAGACCTAAACTCTTATGGATCAACTTTTTCATTCCCAAGAGACTCTTCACTCCCATAACTAAATTGTTTTCATGCCTATACAGTAAAGAAAATCGTCTGAACTACCTTATGTGTATACACACGTACGTGAATACATATATTTCCTAAATCCTAATATATGTCGATTGCAAGAAGCTGAAAAAGAAATACCCTATCTGTTTGTCACATTTCAATTGTTTTAGGGAGATTTTTCATTGATGGCAACGTAAAATAGGGAGATAGATTAACATACTTGTGTTTGCCATTGAAGATCTGATTTGCTGAAAACCTATCTCACGCACCAGTTCGTTTCTTCTTCCACACCAGTCGTTTCTTCTCCCTCTTCTGAGTTCATTCAATTTGTTTAGAGAGGTTTGAGACTGTTAAGTGGATTAGAACGCGGTTTTTAGGTTGGACTTTTCAGTTCTTCAACAAAGCCGTTAACAATGAGAAATTTTTAGATGCTACAGTAGAACCACGTGATATTATCTAGTGGTGCTACACCACTCAAAATTAGACATGTAGATTTTTTTACAACTAAAATAGAAACTAATATTTTCAATGTTTTGTGAAATGACATTCTTAGGTATTTAGTGAATTCAAACTAGTGTTTACTGTTTAGGGTTTTAAGGTTAGGGTTTGAGACTGTTGAGTGCTAAAACGTGGTTGTTTAGGTTGGACTCTTCAGTTCTTCAACGGAGTTGTCAACAACGAGAAATATTTAGATGCTACAGTAGAACCACGTGACATTTCCTAGTGGTGCTACACTCTATTCAAAATTAGACATGCGGATTTTTTTACAACTAAAATAGAAACTAATATTTTCAATGTTTTGTGAAATGACATTCTTGTCTATTTAGTGATGAATTCAAACTAGGGTTTAGGATTTTAAGGTTAGGGTTTAGAGTTTAGGGTATAGGCCGGGTAGAGTGATAAAGTTTAGAGTTTAGGATTTTAGAAACCAAAAAACCCAAAATGGTTTTTGACAAAATAAGTAAAATGCATTTTTATGCCGAAAATCCACATGTCCAAATTTGAGTGGAATGTAGCACCACTAAACAATGTCACGTGGTTCTACCGTATCACTGAAAAATTTCTCGTAATAACAAGAGGAATTCCTATCAATTTAAGAGATGTCCGCGTATTGCTCATCTACTGGTACCGGGACACCAAATCAGCTCGACAATTGGTGTGCCCAAAACACATAATAATTTCTCATAGTAGTAAGAAAATTTGTGTTTATGGATAGAGTTGTTTTTTTAATTTAATGGGGTTTAGAACCCAGCATACCTTGAGAGGCTCAGCCCCACGCCCAGATTATTATTAAAAAAGAAGGAAAAAAATACAAATAGGAGGGCGGGGGACTAGACCAAAACCGTCCTCATGACCTAAATGAAATAAATAAAAAGAGAATAGGATGCACCTACCTCTTATACAAAAAAATATACGGCAACATGCAACAGCCCCAGACATGTTAACATTCCCTATGATATGCAAAACCCTTCGCATCCATAGACAGAAGTGAGAGAAGATGGGGGAGAATCATACCAAACTAAAAATGATGATGTCAAACCAAAACTCGTTATTTTGTCAGTCACTGTGTTACCCTCACGAAGAATATGAGAATATAAAAAGTTCATGTCACAAATTTGTTCAAGGCAATTAATCCATAGTATCCGCAGCGACCATAGTGGATTAAAAGAAGAGGAAGAGAGACAAGCCAGTACACTAGTGGAGTCACTCTCCAGCCAAATATAATGCCACCCCAATTGATAAGCCAATTCAACACCAATAATGATCGCTATTAACTCAAAGAAAAAAACACATTGATGATTTAGTCCTTGACAATACCCTCTAATAAAATTTTCAAACTTATCCCTGGAAACACCACACTACCAGAAAAAAGACTTTAGCCGACGAAATATCCAAAAACAGGTCGACGAAATATTTTTTCGTCGGCTAAAATGGATTTTTAGCCAACGAAAAAATATTTCGTCGGCTAAACTAATTTTTTCGTCAGCTAAAGTGATCTTTCGTCAGCTATAGTATGTGAACTTTAGCCGACGAAATTTGAAAAGTTTAGCCGTCGAAATTAGGGTATTTCGTCGGCTAAAGTAACTTTTAGTTACAAAATTGCACTACGGATATTCCGGTGTCCGATGGACTATTGTGATACCAATCTGGAAGCAGAACGGCCCTTCAAGTCAAACTCATGGCTAAAGTTATGACATATGGGCTTTTTTGGCGATCCGAGTTCGTTTAAGGCTTCAAAATGAAGTTTTTCTAAATACTTAACACACGAAAATGCTCATATCTACATCTATATGAGGTATTTTGGTCGAAACTTCAACACAACAAACACTCACCATAATGAGACGCAACTGTCCATCTAAAAATTTTGAGACATTTACCCCTCGATGATAGGGCTCCCCATATAGATAAATAATGGTAAATAGTAGGCATGTTGTGATTCCAATCATCAAAATTCACAAATAAAAATACGACCTTCTGATATTATCAATATGTTGAAATATATCTATGGTAAAAAATTCAACTTTATCCGATAAATTTAAGGACTTCATCTAGACGGTCAATCTCGTAAGTCAAACCCCTAAATTGTATTAACCGCAACTATCGGCACCGAGACTTTACCGGAATTAGGTGATTTTTCAACCGTAGACGTATTTCACCATTCCGGTCATATCTTATTTCACGACTTTTTTGCGTTTGAAGTTTCTACGTAGAGTTTGTTTTAGAAACGGAACATCTACTTAAAGCTTAGTAAACAAATTATACAACATTAGTAGGCATGTTATGATTTCGATGATCAAAGTTGAGAAACAAAATTTCGACCGTCTGATATGATCATTATGTTGAAATATGTCTATAGGAAAAAATTCAACTTAATCTGACAACGTTAAGGGCTCGATCATTACGGTCAATCCCGTAAGTCAAACCCCTTAACGCACGGAAACGATCATTTGACCGTCTAAATTACGTATTTTGCCCGGACCTTCAACTGAAAATAGTTTCAAATCGATGAAAAATAACCACCGGAGATAGGGCTGCCGCTAGGGAGAAAGAATGGAAAATTGCGTTACCCGCAACTATCTGCATCGAGACTTTACCGGAATTACGTGATTTTTCAACAGTATACGTATTTCACCATTCCGGTCATATCTTATTTCACGACTTTTTTCGTTTGAAGTTTCTACGTATAGGGTTTAGGGTTTTAGCCGATGAAATTAGGGTAATTCGTCGGCTAAAGTTAAATAAATAATTATAGCCGATGAAATTAGGATAATTCGTCGGCTAAGGTTAAATAAAAATAAATAAATAACTATAGCAGACGAATTACCCTAATTTTGTCGGCTAAAGTTAAATAAATAAATAATTATAGCCGACGAAATTTATTAAAATTCGTCGGCTAAAGTTAATTAAAAATTCAATTTTTTTGGCGGAGATTTTTTAAATTTTGAAATTTTTTCGACAAAAATTTTAAACTTTAGCCGACGAAATTAGGGTATTTCGTCGGCTAAAGTTCAAAATTTTCTATATCTTTCATTTTTCTCCTCCTCCTCCTCCTACTCCGGCGGCAACAACGTACTCCTCATCCTACCTCCTCTTCCTCTAAATCCTTCTCCTTCTTCCTCCTCCTCTAAATTCTCCTCCTCCCCTCCTCCTCTCCCTCTCCTAACCTTCTCCTCCTCCCCTAGCTCCTCTCTCCCCCTCCTATAGCCTTGCTCCTATCCTCTTCTCCTTCTCTACCACCGGTGTAAAAACGAAAAAGAAGTAAAAAATTGTAATCAAAAATACAAGAAATAAAAAAATAATAACTATAGCTGACGAATTACCCTAAAATTCGTCGGCTAAAGTTTAAAAAAGAAAAAAAAAATAAAAAAATAATAACTTTAGCCGACGAATTACCCTAAAAATCGTCGGCTAAAGTTTAAAAAAGAAAAAAAATAATAAATTTAGACGACGAATTTTAGGGTAATTCGTCGGCTAAAGTTAAATAAATAAATAATAAAAATAAAAATAATAGCTATAGCCGACGAAATTTAATAAAATTTCGTCGGCTAAGGTCCAAAAATTTGTCGGCTAAAGTCCAGAAACTAAGTGACGAAAAATTTCTTCGTCGGCTAAATAAATGACTTTAGCCGACGATGAACATTAATTTCGTCAGCTAAAGTTTTGGCCGACGGCTTTTTTCCAACGACTTCTTAACCGACGACGTTTCGTCGGCTAAGACCTTAGCCGACGAAATTTAGGGTTTAGCTGACGAAAAAACTTCATCGGCTAAAATGGTTGTTCTGGTAGTGCCACCACAAGCAGCAAGGCCAGGATTCCCGTTAGCAAGACCATTAGTATTAAGTTTTAACCAAGGAAAAAGAGGGTGCCAAATAACCAGACGCGGAACCCGCTGAATTTTTGGCAGTGGAGTGACATGTAACCCCATTAGCAACTTATTGTCCAAGATCCCTGTAGAATGCTCAGGCATATGTGGAGCAATAAAACGGATCCAAGCTTTAATTGAGCAAAAAATCTTCATTAGAGAAGGCTTTTTATTCTCAAAACGGAGCTTATTTCTAGTCTTCCAAATAACCATAAGAGAATAAAGACCACTAGCAATCCAAAGATTCATCAATTGCGAAGAGAATCGTTTACTAATGAATGATCTCCAACAATCAGTAAGCGTACCTGAATAAGGAAGGTGGGTACCAAAACAATAAGCAAGTCATTGACATATATGTTGAGCAAAATTACAAGTGATAAAGAGATGGGTCAGCGTCTCCTCATAGCCAAAAACCATACATAGTTGACAAACCGAAACCACATGAACACCTCTTTTGCTCAGTTGATCATCCGTAGGTAATTTATTATGAAATAGACGCCATGCAAGCATAGAGAACTGGGGTGGAGTACCAAACCCCCATATTTTAGGGATCCAGTGTTGCTCACCAAAGCGAGGCCGAAGTAATTCATATGCATTAGAGAATGAAAGGGTACCGAAACTTGAGTCTTCCTAAATAAGAACATCATGCTCGGAAACAGTGGGAAGGGGAGTATTCATAATTTCTTGCGCTAAAATAGGGTAGGCGGTGCGAAACCCAATGGGGAGAACCCATTTTTGCTCGAAGATATAAGCAGCAACCCGTGACTTAAAAAACTTTGAGAGATGATTAAGTTGGAGATTATCAATGATCACATGATTCAACATTGGTGATGGATGGAGTTGTTATTAATGGACTATTCAGATAAGAGTCTCTCATAAATTAGGCAATGAAATTTTGTTTTCATCATTTATTTTCTAAAATTTGCAAATGAGATCTCGTTGTCAAAATCCATGTAAACAATACGCATTACTCGAAGTAACATTCCCATACATTAGTCACTAAAAATTTGTTTTCAAACGTCACTCATAAAATAGCTTCCTTGGTGAAGATCTCGTGTAAACTTGGATACAAGCTAGATTCCTTATCAACAACCACCGTTGTGAATTTGAACATACTTTCATCAACATTATATAGGCAGAAATACCTCTCGTATATATGACATCATACAAAAAAATGAATATACTTTCGCCAACAAAATGCTCACCGCATATATAGTTTGCAATTGTGGTTTGAAGAACAAATTTCTACCAAGGCATACATGGACCATTCCAAACGTTGTGATAATGGAATGAGAAGTACAAGGCACATGAACCTCATGGAATTTATAGAGAACAATACTCTAAACACTCATTTTAAGCGATATAAACTCTTATCGATAATGAATCATAACTTTAGTGGTTTAAATTTTTTGTTGAGATATCAATCTCATATCGGGAATATGAGATCTTGTTTATGCGTTAATAAGGGTTTGAAACACTTTCTTCAATGTCAATTGTTTTTTAGACATGAACCCTAAACTATTTTATCACGATATAAGAGCTTTGACTCTTGATTTTGTGGCTATATTGAGCTTGTTGCTGTGTCGTTCATGCTTTTGCTTCTGCTTTGGTTATTGCGCTTATGAGAACCCTAGATCTACTTCGTCTATGGTGATTTCTTCTTATTCAAGCTATTTCTGATGATAATCCATGACCTCGTCGCTGCAATTTAGTATGAAACTTGTTTGTTGAAGTGTTATTGCTTAATTTCATTCTCGATTTGCATAGTTTTGCTAAATCTGGTGTACTAGCTTGTGGATGTTGTTGTGGTTTGTGAATCGGTGTTCTCGATTGCTCGAATTAGTAGAAGATGGTAGAGATTTGAACTATTAGAGTTTTTCAATGAAGTAGGTCTGTGAAGTTGAAATTGGTGCTATATTGCATAATTGTACAATAAGTTTACATGGTATTTATACTGACATAAGGAGCTGCTAACCCTAGCTATACTAGGTAACTAGATAATCACAATTAAGTTAGGAACTTAGGATTATGTTGACAAAATAACAATCAGATCGGATCTCATGCTTTAACACTCTCCCTCAAGTTGGAATGGATATTGATGACACACAACTTGTTAGGCAACACTCCAAACTGTGCGGATCTGAGTGGTCTAGTAAAGAGGTCTGTTGATTGTTCCTTCGTTCTAACATGCATAGTCTTAATCATACCTCTTTGAATCTTTTCCTTGACAACATGAGAGTCAATCTTGATGTGCTTGGTGCGTTCATGAAATGCCAGATTGTTTGCTATATGGAGTGCCGCTTGATTGTCACAGTATAGCTTGATAGGCTACAGCTGTTTAACACGCAAGTCATTAAGTAAACTCTAAAGCCATGTGACTTCACAACTCGTTGCAGCCATAGACCGGTATTCAGCTTCAACATTAGATCGAGACACTGTAGTCTGCTTCTTGGTTTTCCACGACACCGGCTGTCACGCCCCAGCACGATTTTACCTCTCCAAACCCGGGGTAGAAAGTGCAGGACCCATCTCAAGAGAGATTTTCTCGTAATCACCTTTGAGAAAAGATAACCCTTTACCCAAACCATTTTCATCTAACCCAAACGACACCGAAATGAACCTCACAATACCTGAGGTTATCCCGATTACCGAGTTGGATCTCAATAAAAACTATTTCAGAGCACATAGGGTCTAGATGTTATTTGTGACTGCACCTGAATCCTGGTCAAGCTGCCTACGTACCCGTACTCAGGATCAAACCACATGTAGCTCTTATTTTAATTAACGTCCTAACCGGACGAAACCCACTTTTCTATTTATCATTCGAATAACTATTATCGATAGCATATGCCTAACGCAAATCCAGAGTTTAACCTCTCAACTATGGTATCCATAAACCAGCTATCTATCTGGATTATCTCAAACATTTAACCATACATATATACAGTGTCCAGAGAATAACAGATAATTACAACATAAAGACAACCACATATATAAACAAATCTACTAAAGACATAAAAGTAATATCAATTAGAGAGCATCCTTATAATTATCTTAAACTACCAAGGTCAGTATAGCCAATTCGGTCTCAATGACAGTTTGGTAAATATGCTAAGTTGTCAAGGGTAGTACTGTCTTTTTGGCCTCAATGACATCCTTGTAAATATGTAAAACTTTCAAGGGCATTTCTAGGATTTCAGTGTTAGTGGCATCCATGTAATTAACTCAAACTACCAGGGGTAGTTTTGACATTTCACACACTTAATAAATGGTAAAATACTAGATCTACCGTATTAAAAACCCAAAGATTTACCCCCTTTCTACCCCGACCTAAACCGGACGGCCTACCAACCGATCCCAGCCATTTCCGGTTGTCTTACCCTTTCTTTCTCCCATCCACAACCATACAACAACAATAAAAACAACGATAATAACAACCGATCCAAACATACTAGGGGCTAAATAAGGGAGAAGCAAGGATCAGGGGTTTACCCATGAGTGTCGTCGCGGGGTGGCAGCGCTGCCCTCAGACGGACCTCTGAGTCGTTGAACTTCCTTCTAAGCTCCACGAGTCATCCACTACCTCCCTGGAGCTTCACACTCTCGCTTCCTTCGACTCCCTGCCGAGGTTGTCCGCCTGCCAGTCGGAGACCAGAGAGAAATCCACGAGGTGACGCCATGGGCAGTCGTAGCTAGACATTGCGATGGTGGTTAGGCGGGCTCGACGACAGAGGAAGAGAGTGAGGGAGATAGATCGGGTACGGAGAGAGAGACCGGAGTGAGAGAGAGCCCTCACCAATAGACACCGATCCCATATATATATTCAAAAACCAACGGCCCAGATCAAATCCCTAATTGATCTGAAGGCCCATATTGAATAATAGAAAGTTACCTTAAACAGTAAATAGATATTTTGCTATTTACTATTTACCGCATAATATGTACACATTATCCTTGAAAACTTCCGCATACGAACTCCGATTAATTCATAGGACATACTCACGAGTTTGTATTAATGTCCCCTACAACTTTTCTAAAGGAAGTTTCCTCAAATTCTCGACTTATCACAAAGTCGTATTTTTACGGTAAAATAAATAACAATTATTATTCTCGTAAGCTTAATATATCCATATTAATCGCATTAATATATTCTTCACCCTCGGGACACATAATCTATTTTTCCCAAAACCAAAAATACCTCAATATTATACTCGAATATAAATTTAGAAAAACTAATAGCGCGGTTACGACCCTCCGTAACTCACCTAATCCCGGTAAAAAGGTAAATTCTTGGGTTGGGGTGTTACACTGGTGCAATTCCCAACATAACACAATAGCTTGTGATAGATCTTCTTGTGTCCTTGCAACGAGCCTAGTCTGTGTCACAGTATACTGTGATTTCTATATTCCCTGTAGAGGGTAGAAAAATGCCCTGTTCTAGTGTCCTCTTCATGTAACGTAATACTTGATGTCCTGCCATCAAATGTGGTTCACGTGGTTCATCCATGAATTGACTTAAGATGTACACTGCTTATATTAGGTCCGGCCTTGTGATAGTCAAATAAATTAACATTCCAGCTAGCCGTTTATATTGTGAGGGGTCAGTAAGCAACTCGCCATCACCTTAAGTTAAAGAGAGGTTATGATCGAATTCAAAGTGTAATTCCATTCTTTGAACGTGTCACTTCTATTCCCAGAAAGTACTTGAGTCTTTCAAGATCCTGAAGCTTGAATCGATTGCATATGAAGGTTTTAGTTGCAAGGATGTCCTCACGACTGTTACCTGTTAGGATCACGTCATCCACATAAACAAGTAAAGCAGTAAACTTACTTCCATTGGTTTGAACAAACAATCAATAATCTGTCCAAGACTGGTGAAAGTCGGCTGCTTTAAGTGCCATTGACAAGTTGATGAACCATTGTCTGCTAGCCTCCTTTAAACCGTACAAACTTTTATGTAGCTTGCAAACTCCTGTCTCCCCCTTTCCACCGAATCCAAGTGGAAGTTTTACGTACACTTCTTTATGCAAATCAACATTTAGGAAAGCATTGCTCACGTCAAGTTGATGAAGATGTCATTATCTGATGGAAACAAGACTGAGAAGGACTCGAACTGTTGTGAGTTTGGCAACAGGAGCAAAAGTCTTTCTGTAATCGACACCTTCTATCTGACTGTAGCCTTTTGCATCAAGCCTTGTCTTGTATCGTTCAACACTGCCATCCAATTTTAGTTTGATCTTGTATAGCCATTTGCAGCCAATAGATGTCTTGTGCGGTGGCAAAGTGACCAAACTCCAAGTACCATTGCTCTGAAGGGCATCAACTTCTGCACGCATGGCAACCTGCCATTCCAGATGTTGAACTGCATGTGATAATGAAGTAGGTTCTTTGTGTGTGGAAAGGTTAGCGGTAAAGACTCTATGTGAAGGTGAAAGGTGATTATAAGAGATGGCATTAGAAAAAGAATGAGGAGTACCTGATGACGGTGAAGATGGCTGAGCAGACCAAGAGGGAAGTGCTGCCTTAATGTGGAAGTCTTGCAAGAATGTAGGTACATGAGTTGGCCTTGAAGACCGACGTGATAGAGGTCCAGACTGTGGAGGTGATGGAGGATTGGTTGTATTCTCTGGTGGTAGGGCTTCGGTGATGGGTAGGGTTAGAGTTTCTGTTTCAGTTGAATCAGACGTGTTTTGAGTGAGCGGAAGATGAGTAGGTGAAGAACTGGAACCGGAAGAAGAACCAATTCGGTGATGGGTAGGGTTGGATCTCATGCTTTAACATGTGATTTCAGTGGAGGTAGTAAATTCGGTTGTAGATTTTTCTTGTTACAGTGGACGTAATTGAGTGTGAAAGTAGTAGATTTCCTTTGTTAAGTGGAAGTAGATGTCATTGGAAGTAACTTCGTGTATTTTGTGTCCATTCAGAAATGGCAACAACTCAGTCTGAAATCAATTCTCTTTTGAGTATGATTACTATGCGTTTAACTGTTTAAGTGAGACAAACTTTGTCAAGTGGAGTTATCAATTTCAGTCTGTTTTGGAAGGAAATGATATGTTTTGCTATTTTGGAGGCACATATCCTTGGCCACCAAGATTTGCCTTATCTGAAGATGGTGTTGTTACAACTGAAGTCATTGATGCTTATAAGAAGTGGAAGATGTGTGATAAGGCTTTACTTAGTCTTCTAACGGCCACACTGGAAGATGATACTATGGAGATTATAGTTGGGAGCAAATCTTCTTGTGAAGACAGATTTGCTGACAATGAAGAAAGGGAGTGATACAATTGACAAGTATTTACTCATAATTAAACATGCCAAAGATCAGGTTAGTTCATTAGGAGTCCAAAATTCTGATATGCGGATATCATTGTTGTAACTCTAAATGGCTTACCTGATGAGTACTCTATGATCAAGACTGTCATTCGAGCCTCTGAAAGATTTTACAGCTCAATTGATTGCAGCTGAAAGAGATATTGATGTTCAGTTTTCTCTATCATGTATTGGTTCTATGACTGCAATGTCAGCAAGAGGGAACAACTACAGAGGCAATTATTACCCCTGTGATGAAGGAAAGGGTGTTTGGAATGGTGAAAATGAAAAACAGTCACCCTGGAACACTGAAGCAAGTAGATAATACTAGCCATGGCAGTGATGGTGGTGTTATCATAGAGTTTGGAAGTGGTGTCCCTTGTCAGATGTGCAACAGAAAAGGCCATGATGCTTCAACTTGCTTTCAAAATGCAGTGTGCACATTTTGTAACTGGAAGAGTCATGTTGCAAGTAGATGCCTCAATAATCCTGCTTCTCCTTTTTACAGACCTCGTTATGGTATATCAAGAAATGCTACTGGTATTTCTGTTAATGGTGTTTCTCCTGAATGCCAAATCTGTAATAAAAAGGGTCACACAACAATCAATTGTTCTTATAGACGACAATCAAGTGAAGGAGGATCTGCAATTTCTTGTCAAATTTGTGGTATCAGAGGTCATATAGCCTTGAACAGTAATCAAAGGAACAATTATGCCAATCAGGGGTCTAATCCTTCTCCAAGTCTCACTGCTATGACAATTCATACTAATGGTGACAGTTCAGCTCATACTAATGGTGGCAATTCTTCTTGTAATAATCGTGAGATCTAGATTGGTGATACTGGTGCAACACATCACATGACAGCTGATGTTAGGAATCTTTCCATATCACAACCTTATGAGTCATCCCAACTCTATAACCATTGGAAATGGTGAAGTCATGGATGACTTAAACATATCTATGCAGGACAAAGTATCAAAGACACTAATGTATCAAGGAAAGAGTAGTGATGATGGACTTTATTTGTTCAAAAGTGCAAAAGGGATTTCTCAATGCTCCCAGCCTAAAGCTTTTGTTGGATCAGTAGTTAAATCCTCATTGTGGCATCAACCAATTGGTCATCCCACTGATGATAGTGCTGCAAAGATGTTGTCTTGTTCAAATATCAAACATTCTTCTAATTCCTATAGTTCAGTTTGTATTTCTTGTCTCTGGAAAAATGCATCGCTTTCATTTTTCAGATTCTCAGTTTTCAACTGGTGATCCAGTTTTGCCTGTTGAGGGGGGTAATGTTAATGGTGGAAGTACTGATGTGAACTTTGGTAATGTTGGAGCTAATGGTGCAAGTACTGATGTGAATCTTTCTGTTGGAAGAAGTCGGAGCTAATGGTGGAAGTACTGATGTGAATCTTTTTGTTGGAAGAAGTGGTGATATGAATGTTCATACTAGTGTTGATGGTAATGATATGACTTTTTCTGCTGGCAGTATTATTCTGCCAATCTCGGTCTGTATACTGCAGCTGAGATTGAGGGGGTGTGTTAATCAGGGTTAATTCCCTCTCTTAGTCCTAATTAACTATGAGCAGTCTACTTGTCATCCTTGTGAAGAATTGAGGTAGAGCATCTCCAACATCTCTTTTATAATTTATCTATTCTAAAAGAGGAAATCATAAGATCTTTAAAAGAAAATGAACTCAACTTCAACAACTCTTCTATTCTATAGTATAACATTAAATGTTTTTATGTATAATTTATGTATCTATATAAATATTATATATTTGTTCAAATTAGACCCCAAATTGATTGTTAAATTTGTTAATTTTATGACGTTTTTCCTTTTTTTAGAAGAGAAAGAATGAATTTTTTAAGGAAAACAATAAATTTTAGAGATTTATAGATGAATATATAAATTATGAGAATTATATAGATATAGAGGATATGTTTCTTTCTCTTTTCACTTTTTGTAAAATAAAAGGATGCTTTACATGACCTGCTGGAGCCAAAATGTGATATTTTCCACTAACATTGAGATAATTATAGTTTTACATGAGCTGTTAGAAATGCTCTTAATGATGTAATAAGTCGTAGCTTTAACTTGTTATGCTGCTACTATAAATAGTAAGTGTGTGTATTTTGAGATTAAGCTTCTGATAATTTAGAGACTAAGAAAATTTGCTCCTGCTTCTCTGTTTACATCTAAATTTGACATAGCCAAATCGGTGTATTGGTCTCAAATTCAATCGAAGTTAGCTCGACCGTATGGACGATGTGAATTCAATTCAGTCATGGACGAGGTAAAGTGAATTCAGCCATAGACAAGACAAAGTTAGCTCGGATGATGTAAAATGAATTAAGCCGTGGACGAGGCAAAGTTAGCTCGGCCATATGTCCGGTCATGGACAAGACAAAGTTAGCTCGGACGATATAAATTGAACCCGGTCATGGACAATGCAAAGTTAGCTCAGACGATGTAAAGTGAATCCGGTCATGAGCGAGGTCAAATAGCTAGCTCGTGGACGTATGGATGAGGTCAAATATTTAGCTTGGCTATATGGATGAAGTGAAGTAATTCGTCCGTGTGGATGAAAATAAATAAGTTAGGCATATAGTTTGAGGAAAGAAAAGAGCCCATAACATTATTTCGGACAAGTGGAAACAAAATAACAATAGACACTAGGTTGAAGCCCAATACATCAATTGCGACCGAGAGATCGTGTCAAGGGGGAAATCTTCAAAAGGAAGGTCTCTAACCAAATAAAAAAATTTATGATATGAGTATCTCGGAATTCAACCAAATCAAGACAATCATGTGTGATCCAACCCAAGAAAGGAAACAAAATATTGATGAGATTTCATGACATAGAGAACAAGCTAGCTAGGGTTTTTGACTTGTATATATAGAACCTTGTAGCTCATTTGTAAAGGGTCTTGCACCACACAAAATCAATATACAACTTTTTATACAAACTTATCTCTCTATCGTTAGGTACTCTATCGTTCCTTTCAAATTCCGAGCCAATTTTATTTTTTAAGTTTTACTTTGATTCTGTTCTTTACGTTCTTGCACTTTAATCTTATCGCTTTTTACTTTACATACTCTTTACTTATTGCACTTAAGGAGTAGTTTTAACATAGAATTATGGTCCATTGATCTCTTTCGGTCAGTCCGGATTGGGTTGATGCGATTCGTTGTCCATACACACATCATTTCACAAAGATTCGACAACCGAGTCAGTTTCACCTTCGTGCTCACGGTGATTTGCGAGTATCTTCATCTAATAGATATCTCGTCCGTCACCTGAACGTTCGAGTTTACCCAAAAGTAAACGTATTTGAAGATCCCGACGACGCCTAGCCGAAAGTCCTTGAAACACAGGCATCAGGACTATACAGCTGAGAGAGTTACTTCCTCGGTCTACGATCACTTGAAGAAGTTAGATCAGACGCACTACATCAATTAAAACCTCGCTTGGCCGTTCTGCCATGAGTTGCATGCCCACACACATCAGAAGGACATTGTAGACAAGAATCTCGTCCTTGCTTCGGCCGAGACCATTTTTGAGCAAACATTCTCTCTCCCTCTTTCTATGTTCTCCTTCTTCCTTTTGAGCTTCAATTTCTTAGTTTTTCACCTATGGTTACCATGTTATCATGGTATTAGAGGGGGTTATTTAGGTTCACGTATGAAGTCCAAATACCACGCACTCCACGTTACCCTAAATGTTATCCACGTGTTAAGCTTAAAAATTCATCACACGTGTAGGGACGTATTGAGATATCAATCTCACATCAATAATACATGACCTCGCATGTGGGTTAATAAGGGTTTGTATTACTTTCTTCATTGTCAATTATTTTTGGATGTGAACCTCAAACTATTTTATCAATTTTACATCAAAAATTTCAAGATTCTCACCTCTTAAATTTACTTCTCAAAATACATAAGATAAACATGTTATTACGTGGCCAGATGGCCTTTTAAGCCAGCCAATTGTTGATTTGCGAAATGGATTAAAAATTAAGCCCACACAGCCCAAAACGGAGTCCGTGGCTTTGGGCAGTTGTAATTTGCGTTTTCACCAAAACCCTAAACCCTAGCTTTCTAGACCTTTCTCTGCTTCACATTTTATACCCTCCTCTTCTCCCCCTAATTCTCTCAGCATCCACTTCATTCATACCCAGAAGCCCTCACTTCCTCTTCCTCTGCAACTTGGATCACCATGTACCGCTTCGCCTCTAACCTCGCATCCAAAGCCAGGTAAAGTTTCTAACTTGGCCCCCAAAGTGTCTTCCTTTGATTCAATTCTCATCTGGGTTTTGCTCATTCTTCATTGCTGTTGTGATTTTCAGGTTGGCTAGGACCAGTGGCCAGCAGGTACTTTCATTCTGGGATTGTTGCTAATTGAAAGTTGCGATCTTGTTTCCTTTGTTTAGTTGGGTTTTTGATTGGATGTTTTTGAATGTTCAGATTGGTAGCAGAGTTGGTTGGAGAAGAAACTATGCTGCCAAGGATATTAAATTTGGTGTCGAAGCTCGATCATTGATGCTCAGGGGTGTGGAAGAGCTCGCGGATGCGGTTAAAGTCACAATGGGGCCTAAAGTGAGTGACCTTTCATTGTTATTGTTGGATTTATGCTTTGCTCAATTTACAATCATGTATGCACATGTATGTTGGTTTGTGTTGATGGTAATTTGCTGCTGCAATTATATATTTTTATTCTTGTTGTGTTTGTTATCTGTGTTCCTGTTTCTTTTTCGTTTGTTCAATATGGTAGCTCCTGCCATTGAAGTGTAGAATAGAAAGTTCAGTGTATTCAGTCTTCAATGGTATTAGAGTAATGCTACAAGTTGGCTTGTTATGGTGGTTGTTTGATGTTTATTTTTTTGTTTCCACAGGGACGCAATGTTGTTCTGGAGCAAAGCTTTGGAGCCCCTAAGGTGACAAAGGATGGTGTCACTGTAGCAAAGAGCATTGAGTTCAAAGACAAAGTCAAAAACATTGGTGCTAGTCTCGTAAAACAGGTGGCAAATGCTACAAATGATGTTGCAGGCGATGGTGAGATTCCAGTCATTATGGTGATGATTACTTTCACGAATTTAGAATTTTGGGTACTTATGAATACATTAATATGAATGTTTTTGTTTGTGTTTGCAGGTACCACTTGTGCAACAGTTCTCACCCGTGCCATATTTACCGAAGGATGCAAGTCAGTAGCAGCTGGAATGAATGCCATGGACCTAAGACGAGGCATCACAATGGCAGTTGATTGTGTTGTGACAAACTTGAAGAGTAGGGCTCGGATGATCAGCACATCCGAGGAAATAGCACAGGTCCACTTTGTTTATATTCCTTAACAGATAAGGAACAACATGAGTGATTAAGGCCTTTAGATCTTCAACTCTTTTGTTGATATGAAATGTTTCTTGAAAAGGTTGGCACAATATCAGCTAATGGTGACCGAGAAATTGGTGAGCTAATAGCTAAGGCTATGGAGAAAGTTGGCAAAGAAGGTGTTATCACCATATCTGTAAGTTGGTTCTTTTAAACATTCCTTCTTTCCAATTCCTCTGTTTGAATAATTATCATATTTCGACATTTGGTAGCAGTAGTAGAACTTTGCTGCATTCACTATGCATGTCTGAATTATTGTCATGTTGGATTATGTCAGGATGGAAAAACACTTGATAATGAATTGGAGGTTGTTGAAGGAATGAAGCTGGACAGGGGTTATATATCCCCTTACTTCATCACCAATCAGAAGAACCAAAAATGTGTAAGCATTTATCCATTAATTCTTCCTTGTTTTGCTATAGGCAACCTGTTTTGCATGGTTTTTCAGTCTGTAGGTTGTTTCCATAACATATTCAGGTTCCTTTAACCATCAGATTTATAGACAACTGCTTTGCTGTGGGTTTTGACTTTCCTTTTTTGTTTTTTTTCACTTTTAACAGGAATTAGAAGATGCACTTATCTTGATCTACGAAAAGAAAATCTCAAATCTAAATGCTGTAGTGAAAATATTGGAGCTGGCATTGAAGGTAAGAGATTGTGGGGGTTACTGAAGCCTGATGATTATGCTTCACCTGTTATTTTAGCTGAATAGTTGTTGGTTTGCAGAAACAAAGGCCTCTGTTGATTGTTGCTGAAGATTTTGAAAGTGAAGCACTTGCTACACTCATTTTAAACAAGCTTCGTGCTGGAATTAAGGTGAACCTTAGTTTTCATTATATGCTTACTGTTCACTGTCTAAATTGTTGACTACTGTTATGGAGGTAAAGTTACATGGTTTTGATATAATTTTATTAATGCATTGAAGGTCTGTGCAATTAAAGCCCCCGGTTTTGGAGAGAACAGGAAGGCAAATTTGCAGGACATAAGTGTTCTTACTGGAGGCGAGGTACGCTCATTATGTAGTTTTTACTTTACCTTGTACTCAACATTATTTTGAGTCTGACCCAATAACCTCTTTTATCTTTCATCCTTGTAGGTGATAACTGAAGAGCTTGGTCTAAACCTCGAAAAAGTGACACCAGAGATGCTTGGCTCATGCAAAAAGGTGAGACACCTCAGCCTTTTTATTTTTGTTACCCATTTGATTACGTACCTATTTTGTATCTGTGACATCTTCCAACTTAGTATATGCTTCTAAAGAAGTTGAAATGTGGTCTTTTATTTTTGTTACCCATTTGATTACATACCTATTTTGTATCTGTGACATCTTCCAACTTAGTATATGCTTCTAAAGAAGTTGAAATGTGGTCTATCAAAATTAGATCTGAATTGATCAGAGGTTACTTTCTTTAAATTGTTGAATGGTATTTTGGTTTGTTTCTGACTTGCATGCATGGGTGTGGAATTGTAGATTACTGTGTCCAAGGATGATACTGTTATTCTTGATGGGGCTGGTGACAAGAAAGCTATTGAAGAAAGATGTGCACAGGTTAGTTTGTAATTTTTTTTATTCTATCTTAACAAATATTCTGAGGTTCATTTTATGTGCTAATCATAGATGGACTATGATCATTTTGATAGGTAAGATCAACAATTGAATTAAGTACTTCTGATTACGACAAGGAGAAGCTACAAGAGCGTCTGGCGAAGCTTTCTGGTGGTGTTGCTGTTTTAAAGGTATCTTCTATTGTTTCTACTTGAAAAGGTGCCAACACAGTTGCATGAAAAAGATGATTTTTATTGAGTTGTACTTTGTAGATTGGTGGAGCTAGTGAAGCAGAAGTTGGTGAAAAGAAGGACAGAGTTACTGATGCTCTGAATGCCACCAAGGCGGCTGTAGAGGAAGGAATTGTACCTGGTAAATTATTCTAGAAAATGTTTGGTTTTTGTAGTCTAAGTGGGACAATTCATGGTAACTAAGAGCATCTTTCCATGTGCAGGTGGAGGTGCAGCACTTCTGTATGCCTCTAAAGAGCTGGAGAAGCTACAAACTGCCAACTTTGATCAAAAGATTGGTGTGCAGATCATTCAGAATGCTCTTAAGGTTTGCTAGATAATTTCTCCTCATCCTTTCTTCCTGTTAGAGAACAAGTAATTTCGTCAATTCTGTTACTAATACTATAAATGAACATTAAAAATGATTAACGAGAAAATTGTACCATGACTAGCTAGAAGAATCTTTTTGGGACATGCCTGGTAATTTCTCATTTATTATTTGCTGGATAGCGCTAAGCATGTAAAATTTAAATTGTGTAATTCCACTCTTCTCTAGATGCCTGTATACACAATTGCTTCTAACGCTGGAGTAGAGGGGGCAGTTGTTGTCGGCAAGCTATTGGAGCAGGACAATCCTGACCTTGGATATGATGCAGCAAAGGGTTCGTATTTCTTTTGACTTGCCATCAATTCGTTTTCAATACAAACGAAAGGGTGGTTTACTAGATTCAGGAGTGGGTCCTGCATCGTGAAACTTAGGTAGTAACTTATCCTCTCTCTCTGCCCCTTTCAGGTGAATATGTTGATATGATAAAGGCCGGGATCATTGATCCCCTAAAAGTCATCAGAACTGCTTTGGTAGATGCTGCAAGGTAATTCATCTATATTAGAAGGCCTACTCTCTCAATGTCTATTCATTTATTTATTTTTTCTTCTGGAGCTTATGATACCTGAATACATGCAACTGAAAATTTGTAATCTGCAGTGTCTCCGCCTTAATGACTACTACTGAGGCCGTTGTTGTCTCTCTCCCGGAGAAGGAATCCCCTGCAGTGGGAGCTGGCATGGGAGGCATGGATTACTAGGAGTCCAGTGGATGGATCTGCTAGAGCCTCTGCTACTAATAGTCTACCCTCTTTAAACTGACTCCTTGGATTCCTTATTTTTTTTCTTTTCCCCGATGGTATTGTTGGAGGCAGAAGATGATTGTAATCATAGTGAGATGAGGTTATTATCTGTAGGAAATGTAGTGCTATCCATTCAGGCAAGAGATTTTGTTCTCACATTAGACTTCACAAAGTTCATATTTCAAGGAAACCGTATGAACAATTATGGTACAAAAAAGTGAAGTTATCTGGGAAAATTAACATGGAAATTCATCAATTTTCATGTATAACAGTGATTGCAAGTCATTTCAATTTGGTGTTGTGGATTCTTGGATTCAAGCTTGACTAGTTGCAAAGATTTACGTTGGAAACAAATTCTTAAATATCTTTGATATTTTTTAGAAATTTTTATTTTTTATAGACACTGATATTAATTTTCATTTTTTTTTGATATTTTATATTTAACATATTTTTAGTCAAATATATAATTTTAGAAAAAATTTTATGGATATTTGATGATTTCTCGATACATCTATCGAAATGTCTATTTTTTAAACCATTAAAATTTACATAATTATCGATATTTTAGTCTTTGATTGAAAACTTACCAACATGTCATGCTCACTTGTTGACACTTGTGCTCACGATGCTAAGTAAAAGTAATTCCTAACGATGGTCCAAAGAAACCCATCAAATAAAGTCTCGTCAGTGCAGTGTATCAGTAGCATTTCCATTCGGAACCAAAGTGAGATGGACGTCTAAATCTTACATAAGAGCCGATTAAAGATGCATAATGCCTTCAACTTGTACCTAAAATAAAAACCAAAAGAACACGATACGAATACAATTTGATTGTTTATGACAGCTCTACTATTTTCTTTTCGTGTGAAGGAGGCATAACTCTCAGAAACAGGGAAAAACATACGACAGTAGCTGGCTAATTAAGGGTTGAGATCATAGGTAGTTTAGCCAGACGATACCATTCTTTACAAACAGCAGCTAAGCGAACATAAGCAACAGTTTATCTAGAATCAACAAAACTAGTTCTTCTGGCATTCAATTACTGATGAGCGCACGACGTTATCATCATAACTAGTACTAGAATTCTAGAAACGTTGCCCATTGATGCTTGTTAAATAGATTGACCGAGATGAATTAGATCGATGCCAACCTGAATTGTTTTTATAGAGAAAAATTAACAAACTGACAACAAGCATATCAACTATATAATGGATCTCTACCTTTTCAAAAAATAAATAATAATGGATCTTAGATCCAAAACAAACGGGAAATAAAAATATATTATTTGCGAGTAACTTAATAAGTCCTTTCCTAACCCTAATCCAACTTTTCTTTCAAAGAAAGGGAATTTTCTTAATCAGCTATTTGCTTATCCTTCCTCTTCTTGGTTGGAGTGGCATGAGTGTCCTTCTCGTACCCCTATCGATTTATATAGATACAGAAAAAAAGGTTCTCTATTGATTCAAACGTGCACCTACGAGATAGGGATAGAGAAAGAGGAAAAACCGAATATTTCACATAGTATTTTTGATCGAAAAATCAATTTGATTTATTTTCGCTTAATGAGAAAATGGGCATGCCATAAACTTGGCGGCAGTATAACGTCTTCATATTGTCAGCATTAGGGATGAGCACTTCATACCACAATCATGATCCCGTCTTGGTCCCGTACCGAAAATTGGTGAGACGGGAAGGGACACAATTTTAAAATGATGGTACCGTCCTGATAGTTTGAAAACGGGGCTAGATTGGATGAGATCGGGACGGGACCGTCCTGAAAATATAAATGTACATGTATCCGATCATAACTATCTGATTTTTAGGGTGTATAATCTTACAATGAACTCAAATACGCTCAATGGGACGCTCAAAACCTAAACATAAATTCACATTACTAGTTTCATATAACAAGAGTTAGATAATTCATTCTCATTTGGTGATGATGATCATATGAAGATATTGGCCGCCACAACGAAGTTATGTAGGTATAACTGGATCTCTTTTGATTTTCAAACTTGAGAGTTTTCTTGAGATTTTAATTAATTAGTTAGATAAAAATTACAAGCAAGTAATTAATTGGTTATTGATTCCCTTTTATCTTTATAATTTTTGTTCGTCTTCTACTTATATAGAGTTGGGAGTTTACAACTAGGACAATTATACCATGAAAAAAGTAATTACCATAGAATATATATATATATATATATATATATATTATACACAATAAAACCATCATCAATATTGAATGAGTTCACATTGACTTCAGAAAAAATAGATATAATTTTTTTTTCAAGAATTTATGATCAATTTCTCTATTTTATGTTTTATTTTTATTTTTTCTAACGTTGCAGGATCTCAATTCCGTCCCGGTACCGAACGAGATTGTCCATACGGAATTTTTAAAAATACAATCCCGTCCCGTTAAGAAAATATATTTTCAGGACGAGATTTGGAATCCCGTCCCACGTCCATCCCTGGCGAGCATGTAACTGTAATTTGAACCTTGCTAGAATTTTCATCCAAAGTATCAAAATGGTTTACTAGCTTTACTTAATTCGTATTAGAACTTGATGCATGCAGCTTTAGAAAAAGAATCTGAACTCTTAAGCAATATATCCCCTCGACTGAAGAACAAGAGGAAATTTCAGATATTGCGATGCACTATAGGCAAACAAAATACAAAGTGAGATGCAACTCTTGTGGTTACTATATATTCCTCACTTATGCTGAAATACATTTTCATGCAGAGAGGTTCTGAAGGGAGGCGACCTTTTGGCCATACGTTTCTGGTAGGTGTGGAGGGTACCGGAGACGGTGCTTCTTTTTACTCTTTGTTTTCTACTTCATTGTTTACAAGATATGAATTTTACAGGAGAATGATCCATCAATAGGTAGAAGACCACAAAATAGTGTCAATTGCACTGAGAATAGTAGTTCCATTTGATGTCAGAGTGATTGATGAGATGAAAATGGAAGTATTTCCGACTGAAAAGATCAAAGAGGGGTTGAGATGCCGAAGAAGTTTCGTCACCAAAGGTATTTCATAGCTCAACTGACGAACTTTCATCATTTTCAGCACTTCCTTTCATTGTAGCCTACCTTCACTGACGAACTACACGTTGGTAAAACCTTCTCAATGACGCACAAATTGTTCATTTGGAAACCTGCTCAAATTTATAAGGCGAGAAACTATCCCAATTGTCCCCTTTGGGAAGCTAAGCTAGGGGGAGGCTCCTTCATTTTCTTGGAGTATATCGGCCTGTGTTGAAAGCGGGTAAATGGAGAGTTGGTGATGGTTGACAAGTTCACAATTGGAATGATGCATGGATTCCTAGTTGTCCTTACTCAGAGATGAGAGAATACGAATTTTGAAAGAGCGAGTGATCTTATTGACCATAAAAATCGCACTTGGTGTGATGACTGATCCCTCTTTGAATATTTCTTTCAGTCCTAATGTTGCTGAACACGCTGAGCATTCCTCTGCCTCGCAATCCAGTGAAAGATGATCTGATAGAGGTATGAAAGGGGTGGGTTCATTGTTAAAGGTGCATGTTTTGGGATCGGGATTACCGCATTAGCAACCAAATTATCAGGCAACCCTAGGTGAAGTTCATATTTGTGTATGAGAGCTTGCAACAATTTGCTTCCTCTCTAAAGGTTATACATGAGAATGATGAGATGTTCATTTGTGATCATAGTGGTGAAAACACAGCTCATCTATTTTGTAAGTGCCCTACTGGTCTGGACCATTTTCCTAATCAATGTCGTAGCAAGCACTTCATCTGAGGGCTGAGGTGTTTGAGAAATTGGTTATGATTATCTGGGGATTGTGGAAAAACAGTACTGCAAAGCTGCGGGAGGCTAGACTGCAAACCGCAATTGATGTACAGCAGGGTTGCTTTACTGGAGCCAAGGGTTGCTTTACTGGGCTGGAAGAGTTCCAGACAAGCTAGGAAACCTGGTGTATCGTCTGCAAAGCAAACAGATATAGAGCCATATGCTTCTACTCTGAAACTTAACGGGATGGTGCCTATTTGGAGCAAAGGCAAAATGAGGCAGTGGAGGCATTTAGTGTGACTCGAAAGGCAACTTCATAGTTGCCTACGCTAGTGCAGTCAAAGCAAACAACAAAGATATAGAGCCATACGCTTCTTCTCTGAAACTTAACGGGATGGTGCCTATTTGGAGCAAAGGCAAAATGAGGCAGTGGAGGCATTTGGTGTGGCTCGAAAGGCAACTTCATAGCTGCCTACTCTAGTGCAGTCATGCACATCAGCTCTGCTTAATATATGTAACTTCTTATCATTAGAGAAGTAATTGACTTGGTTCAAAAGATGAAGCTACAACAAGTTGTGATTGGAACTGAATGCTTACCAATCAGTAAATGAACTGCACAGTTCAGCTCCAAATCTGTCTTCACTTGGCAGTCTACTTTATGACATTCAAGCTGCAATGACGAATCATCTGGGCATCCAAATCACTATTGACATTGAATTATTTTGGTGTAAAGACAGGCTAAACTGGATTTGCAAAGTTCTGTGGTTTCGAGTCAAATTACTGTTATGAATAATAGATGCTCCTCAAATGAATAATAGATGCTCCTCAAGAACCTTAACAGTAAACTTATGGCTAGCTGAACCTTGTCTTTTGTATATACAGTTTAAGTTGATGAAAAGCACACATTCCACAGTACTATAGCATTATCAAACTACCAAGTAAATCTATCCGTAGTTTGAGCAGGATAGATATTAGTGAAAACAGTCTCCGTGGATTCCGTGGTTGGTTAATCAAGACCAAAAAGGCAGGCGATCACTCAAAAAATAAAAACAAAAATAGCAGGTGAAATCACATACAATACAAAAAGAAACTACTAATCATGCAAGCAATTTTGAAGCCTATCTCGTTTGTATTGTTCGTAATGTAGCATGCAAACTAGAGATGCAGATTAAAAAAAAAACTTTTTTTTATTAATTAACACCCTACATATATCGTGAGGTTTAAACCCGTGACCTCAAAGTTGTTAGTTAAACTCCCTAACCAACCACGCCACGACTCACTGACAAACAAGAGATGCGGATTCTTAAGTAAGCATTTTCATATGATGGCACCAGCCAAGCTGTTGCACATTATAGTAATATGCCTTAAGTTCAAGCCTGAAGATCCTACTTGCATTCGTCAGCCAGACTGAAAGATGCAGAAATACTCCAGGACCTGTATGGAGCCCTCTATATAATCTTATGCAATTATGCTAGTGTTGGTAAAGCCAAAGATCTGGGTGGCAGAGAGCTATAAAATCGGGTTTCAATTCCCTCTCAAAACCACTCTCATCTATGACAGCCTGTTGTTATGGGTTGATGGTAGATAGGATCTGAAAACAGAAATATCAAGTGGGGATGATGATATGATCTTATGGCATACAGTTCATAAAAGCTTAAGAAGATGGGACATTACCTTGTCAGTAAATAACCGAAACACCTCCACATCCATAGCTTTATCAAGTTCCTGACAGTAAGCAAACAGCATGATTAGCAAAAGTAGAAGCTAGAGAGTTCGAATCAATCATGTCAATATCTGATAAAAATTTGAAAATAAAGAAAATACTCTGCTAGACAATATCATGTCTAAACTGGACAGAAGTTTGACAAAGACAACACTCACATTCTCTGCATCTGGAGAACAATCTATACTCTCAATGAGTTTCTGAAGACTTTCATCGTTTAAAGCATCACGAAGTTCACTGGAAGAAGCTGCAATAGCAAAAACAATGAAATCAATCTCGTCAGTCTTAGATTCAAAACATAAATTCTCTTGTTAGCTGGCTAGTTCAACATCTTCTACATGTAGAAAAATTAAATCCTACAACCAATGTCAAAAGAGGAGAAATTCCACCATGAACCTTGTGGAAGTGGGAGGGGTGTCTGCTCCGAATGAAGCATGAAAACAACATCGATGCAGAATAAGTGACAAAAGTTTAAATTCATGCTCATGATATTCATATTGTTGCCAATGCTATACTAGACTACTAAACAGATTGATCAACTGAACAGACCAGCAGTTGGTGACACTGGAATTGTAAATGACTGCAAGTTTACAGCTATAGAAGAAACTTCAATACAAGAGGATAAAGTTAAGACAGTTACAGGGAATGTGAAGGAAAAATTATGTAAATAAACAAGAAAGAATTTCACAGAAACCATAACACCTTGGGTACATGCCAAGGTTTGGAATAAAGAACACCATAATCCTTGCTGGTTTCTTCGAGGCAAAACAACCCTTAATTCTAGAGTAGGTTCAAAACAGCCTATTATATTCTCCTGGTTCACCTTATTAGGCTTATAAGTATTAGTTTGCATTGTCTTTCTAAGTTGTTAAGATAACTCATTCAAACTTGGAAAGATTTGTGACAATAAGGTCTTAGCATAAACCATAAAGGGTCATCACTCTCATAAGTGAACCCTTGTTCCCTCAACAATATATACACCCCATGTTGCAATTTCACCCAGCAACCCATCTTCTATGGACTTCCAAGTTATATTGATTCATACCTATAGCCTCTAGTTGCTCCCTTTCCAGTACGGCACTTGGTTCAGTAACAGTTACTGGCCTTTCTACCACTGATTCTGGAGCAGCACCTGAGGAAACAAAAAAAAAATCAGCAAAATAGTATTGTCAAATCCCTAACAGAAAAAGTCCCCATGAATCTACCAAGCTATTCAACAGGAAGGAAAGATAATCACTCGCAACAAAATCGAATTTAATTTTATGAAGCTGGGTCGAATGACGTAGAATAACAGCCAGATATAGAGAAATAATTAATCATTGTCGACAGAGCTCAAAAATGACAGAAAGGTTTCCTGATAGTATTTATACTACGATTCTGAGTATAAGAACATGTTCTAGCATGTGTAAGTAAACCTTGTATGTCAGAAACTTGGAGCATATCACTGAAAACCGAAACTCCACTTATACAAACCTCACAAACTTAACAACAAATCAATCTAGAACACATCCTTATCATAGGTACCGTCAATCTGAAATGAACTCATATCATTTTCTGTATTACGCATGACCAAAAACTACCATAAACTTCCAGTTTGGCCTGTCAAAGCAGTAACATTGTCCAAAGGCATAGGAAAGTAAGTGATAGAATTCTTACTTCGTTTTTCCTCAGATTGCAGAGGAAAAACACATGTGCTCTCTGCAGTGTCCAAAATATGAGCTCAAATTAGTCTTCATATCAATGCCAAGACAAGCAATCTTTGAAATTTGAGGATTAGTAGTCGTAACAATTCAAAGTCAAGTACCATCCTTAGTGTTTCACATAATCGTATATAAATTTCAGAAGCCAGTTTCCCCGACTATTACTAGTGCCATGTCCATAACATTCTGGGACAATTTCACCAAAAAGAATAGTTCTTTCAGTTCTACAAACTCTGTATACTAAACAACAGAATGGTGAACTTCTTGTAAAATGACTCAATCCCATAAATGACACTCTAATATCTTACACTTGGGCATATGAAAGAAACATAATTTAAGCAAGTGGCTTACTTGGGTTGTCCCCTGAAGGCAGTGGCGAGACGCACGGGGTTTCTGAAACAGGACAACACCCTATTATTATTCAGCAATTGAAAATTTGAGGTTTAGCAGAAGCAAAGTGAGATTACCTTTGTGCTTCCTGAAACAGGGCACGGAACAACTGCAGAGAAAAGCAGCAAAGATTATTGTATTATGTTTCAGAAGCAGTAAACAAGAACCGGAAGGGGTTTGGTTTTGTTAAGAAGGATGAATAGCTTACTAAGGTGCTCGGCAAGAGGGGCACTTGTACTTGGATTGAGCTTCGTTGCAGACTTGGCACACTTGAGGACCCATTGGACTGATTAGAGCTGGTCTCCAACCTCCTCAAATTGCTCTCCAAGGAAAAGGAATGCGACGAAGGAAAGGAGCCGTTTTCCGGGGAACGCCCAAGCAGTGCTTTATAGTTTTTCTTGTTTGGTCTAAAGCAGTGCTTTACAGTTTATATCAAATATTTGTTTTGTGGGAGAAAAAGAAAAAAAACATTATATACCAATTTGCAGATAAATCTTTATAAATTGATAATATCGGGAGTGATTTTTTCATTATGTCACTACTGGAAGATAAATAGATTCGGCATTACTGTAGTACATTTTGCTAATTAGTGATTGTTTAAATACATACACTGTATAGATTCATGGTATTATCTGATGACTTCTCTTATAAGTTTATTGTCAGGCTCTATTAATATTCTAAAAAAACATTAGACGTTAGTTGGACGAACAACTAATAACAAGCTTCTAGGCAGATTAATCAAGAAATTAATTCGGTTTTCTAACTCTCTAAACGGATTATAATCGAAACGGTGAAACACTATCTAAGCATCATCTTGCGTCTAGACGGGGATTAATCGGCTTTAAGTGAAGAATTTTAGAACATGGGGCTCTATGTTTTTTCTTATTTCAACAGTTTTATAAATAAAGACTTTAAATAAATAAATGGGTTCAGAATAAGGGACACCTTATTTTACATAATTTTTTACATCGATTTTTAACCATTAGATTTGAATGTTTTTTTAATAAAAGAGCTGGTGTGGCTGCCCTTAAGCATTTATTAATGAAACTGTAGAAAATACAAGGGAGACATGAAGCTTGGATCCCTGATTACAATGAAATCCCGAAATAATCTCGAGAATGTCTACAATGTATATGTACTCAAACAAACACATACTAGCAAAGAATACTACACTAATGACGACTATATTTGCTTTGTGATAGAGGTGACATAATGGAAAAACTAGTTGACATGTAACACGCTTACATATCCTAATATCTCATAAAACAGCTTTCCTACTATGTTACCGTCAGAAAATAAACCCGACAACACTTAGTTTCATCCTGTTACTAAGAGGTTGCGACCATTTAACAAGATGAAAGACACGCCTCCTACCTAGAGAAAATAAGACACACAAGATGCATATACTGACACAAAACCCATTTTGCCCTACCAAATACTGATAGTGTATTATTAGCGGCCAATAACCTCTTAGAACTATAATTAAAATATATAGCATAATTAAAGCAAAATAAATTACATAATAAAATAGTGAATCGGACCTAGACTGAGACAGCATGCCCAACACACTATAGAACCAAAACAAGCCCACACCTAGGCTATAACCAAACAAGTCCATTCATGGATCTCGGCCCAAAGTAGCAATAGCCAAAGCAAAGAAACTCAACTAAGGAAAGAAACTCAATGCCACTACAACAGAAGAACGAAAACATCACCCAGCTCTCTCTCTCTCTCGATAATAAAAACATGATGTAGCATCAAAGCTAGCTCTCAATCACAGAAAATGAGGCATAAAATTCCACCAGATTGAGTCTCCATTGTCTACTGCATAGTTAGCTAAAACATCAGCTACAACATTTCCTTCCCTGTAGGTATGAGAAACACGCACATGCATTTGTTTAGCAATAGACATCCCATTCCTCCAAGCACCACGCAAATGCCAGGGAATGGAGGATGGGTTGATAAAATAATGAACTACTAGTGTGGAATTTGTCTCAATCCAAAGTGTCTTCCACCTCTTTTGCTATCTAATAGCCAAAGCTTCTAAAATTACCAAGTCTTCGGTTTCAATTGCCCAATTCGCATTAACCTTTTTAGAGAAAACACTAAGGAAATTTATTACATGATCCCTAAAAATACCACCGAAACTAGCATGATCCGGGCTCTTAAAAGAACCATCAATGTTAACTTTGATCCATGAAGGCTTAGGAGGAGTCCAAGAGACCAAATATAACTCGGAGCCATAGTCCTCAAAGGAGAAATACCAAGATTGAAAATAGGGGAGAAGAAGGTGAGCAAGCAACACGCTGAAAAATTAGACCTGCTAAATCCTTAACAGAATTAACAATGAAAAGCTTAAAACGATCATGGAAAAATATTACCTCATTATGCTTCAGCCGATTTCTTTAAGTCCATGTGCACCATATCACATTACAACCCATAATAAACCACATTAACTTTACTGAAACACTGAATCCTTGAATAAGAGAGTCATTGAAGAGGTTTGGGAGAGACCAGCCGGGGTTGAAAGTATGTTGGAAGAGTGATATGACCCATTCCCATACACGCAAAACCTCAGGGCAGTCCCAAAACAAGTGTAGTGGATTCCATTGCATTTTTACAGAAACCCCATATGGAAGCCATATTAGCTCCCATGCGTTGCAACAATTCATCAGAAAGAATACGGTTCAGCAGAATCTTCCATGTGACAAGACTCTTACGGGGCTGAATAGAGTGGTGCCAAATGTTTTTACCCCAAGCACAATCTTGAAGGTCATGACCAATAAAGGTACAAGAAATTTTGGCAGTAAGCGTACCTGAAGACGACCTAAGTCATACAATATGATCCTTCTCCCCTCCCAACGATAATAGAGTTGCCTTAATGCTCAAAAGTAAGTCGTGAGGAAAGTGAGAAAAACTATCTGGTAGAACCCATAACCCATCTTGAATATAATTAGCCACTTTGCCGTTAAGAAATCTGAGATGCTCTGCTCTAATATTAAGTAGCGAGGAAATAGGAGTCCTGAGTCAATTGTCTTTCCAAAAATTTACAGTTTGACCATTACCAATTACCCATCACACATTTTACATAAGAAGAGGCCATATATGTTTCAAACCAAACCACACCGAAGATTTCTTGTAAGTTGTGATAGGAGAAAGTCCATCCGAAACGAACCTGGAACGGAGGAAAGAAGCTGAAGGAGAAGACTTTGCTATGACTTCTCATCCACACTTTAAGAGCAAAGAGGTGTTTCGCTTGAAAATATTTTTAAGACCCAAGCCACCGTTTTCTTTTGCATGCAACATTTACTCAAGGAAACTAGGGCCGAGCCATCTATAAGGGGGTCACCATTCTAAAATAAATTTATAATCCACCTCTGAATCTTTTGATAATATAGAAATTGGCCAAGCATAAACTTGAAAGCTATATATCAAAATGCTTTGAATCACCGAATTAATGCCGAAATTATTTATCCATTGAACTTCTCAACTTCAAATTTGGCATTACCAATTGTTGGCTTAACACGTGCAGAACCCGAACCTGAAGACGACTCTGTCCCTTACTTTTTATTATTGTCAAGAATACCGTCACCCATGATTTTCAACCAATAATCAACTCCCAATTCAAAATTTGGCTCTGATGCCAATTTGTTATGCGGAAGCGTTAACAAACAGCAATATTGATAAGAACTAATCTACCAAACACAAGGATGATAAAGAAAATAACACACAATTTATCGTGATTCACCCAATTAATATGATTGAGATACGTCCACACTATAACCAATTAGAATGAATACAATAGAGTATACATTGAAGTCGTATGTGACAATGAGACTGAAGAGCTATGGGAACCTTTCAAGATGATCAAAAATTTGCGCATAACGGCGGTCCATGGTTACTGAATCTTGATCTTGAGCCATCTCTGTTTGGGGTTATCAAGTATTGAGAATCTCATCAGTCTAAGAATTTGAGATAACTGCATTCATCGGCTATTGAGGATTTGATGTTTAATTTTCTATCTAGTCTTTTCATATTAAAGTTCCTCGGATTGTTTGTTCTGAGACTTGAATGACAAAATCAACCATGTTTTTCAAATGAGATCATGCTCTCTTCACTATTTGCAGTGATGGATTAAGAGAGACTATTTTTTCTTCACTGCTACTTCAGAACAGTTATATACCCATATATGAACGTAAAATGTAACAAAAAGGAAACAAAAGGTAAAACAGTGCTGCTAAGATTAAGGAAGATTGAGCTACCCTTGCAATATGCATGAGACTAGGAATTTACCCTCATTTGGATTCAGTTGGCAACTTAAATTCACATGTATTTAAGACATGAAATGATCGCAAGTGTTCCAGCTATAGCATATGTGAGGAATTTCAACTAGTGAACATGTATTTGAACTTAATCATGTCTAGACAGGAAGCTTAGCATATATTTGAAATTTGAAGTTTAAGTAACAGCACTCAAGGATGCATGATTAAACATTTGAACTCAAAAGCAGAAGCAACTTCGAAGAAGTTTAATATTCTAATCTAGACCGCAAACAGAAAGGGATGTGAATGTGTCCTTGAGAGTACACGGTGCAGGTGATATCTTCCTCACATGTAAAGCCCTTCTGGAACACCTTCCTTCTTCTTGAACATAACCTTCTCCTTGGCCTTCTTGAAGTCTCCATGTGTCACCTGATGCACAGAAATAAACATAGAAAACACGACTCAATTCCAACAGATGAGGTATATATGTTAAATGGCAGATTATGGAATAAAATATGATTTAGGTATTCATTATAAAATAGGTGAGGTTACCTTCATTCGACGCTCTCTCAATGCAAGAAGACCAGCTTCAGTGCATATCGCCTTTATATCAGCCCCAGAGAACTCATCCTTAGTCATGACAAATTCTTCTAGGTTAACATCGTCAGCCAATGTCATCCTTGAAGTGTGAATCTACAATCCATAAGCCACAAATTGTGCAAGTCAAAGGAGTTAAACCTTTACACAAATGAATCACAAATTGCTGTTTTCACATATATACGTGGTTGTCAGTCTTTCAAGCCTACCTGGAAGATACGCCTCCTTGTTTTGATATCCGGAAGTGGAAATTCAATCTTCCTATCAATTCTTCCTGGTCGAAGCAAGGCTGGGTCAAGACTTTCAATTCTGTTTGTTGCAAGAATAACCTTGACATCACCTCTCGAGTCAAAGCCGTCCAATTGGTTCAATAACTCCAACATAGTCCTTTGTATTTCCCGTTCACCACCTGAATGGGCATCATACCTGCACACAAATGGATTTTATCATAAACATTTGATTATCACTAATCTGCAATCCTCTCATCAATGTTCAGTGGCTCACCTCTTTGTACCAACTGCATCAATTTCATCGATGAAGACAATCGAGGGTGAGAGGTCATCAGCAACCCTAAAGAGCTCCCTCACTAACTTGGGACCATCTCCCAAGTACTTTTGAATCAACTCACTACCAACAACACGCAAGAAAGTTGCTGATGTTGAGTTTGCCACGGCCTGAAAAGTAGAGAAGAAAATTGCTTAAAAAGCTGAAGGCATATCTCTTAGGCATGCAGGTGCAACAATTATTATGAAGAAATATGTGAGAAAATGTCATTAACGTGCACAACTGGAACAAAACACCCCTGCACTACACAGGTTTTATAAAATATGTTTTTCTGGTTTAGTGATTGCGAAGAAAACAGCTAAGCACACAAAAACACGCACCGCAAAGAAAGTAATAGAAAATTGCTTCATTAATTAAATATGTGCAACTAAGGAATCCACAGTATAGTAGGGTCACTAAACGAGGGAAAACAGTTTGATGATATTGACACCCCATACGTAATAATCACATCTCTTCATATGAAAAATAGGACTTAATGGAAACCAACACGGTAAGGATAGGACCAGTAACTCATCATTCATGCAGAAAAAGGACATCAAAGAAGCAATTATTGCAAGCATAGTTGCTTTATAGCATAAATCAGCCGGAAGACAGAATAACATTTTTTTTAATACGGTGGTGCATTGAGAAAAATCCAATCATACCTTTGCAAGCAAGGTCTTTCCAGTTCCAGGCTCTCCATACAATATGACACCCTTGGGAGGCCTGATGCCAATGTCTTCATAAAGCTCGGGATGTGTCAGGGGGAGCTCCACAGCTTCTTTAATTTCCTGTATTTGGGCATCTAATCCACCAATGTCTGCATATGACTCCAATGGAGCTTTCTCAACCTTCATTACCGACACCATTGGATCAACTTCATCTTGCAGAAGTCCAACAACAGAAAGCACCTACAAATACAACAACATTAAAGAAAAGATATTTTTAGCCAATCAGCCCACACATACAAATAGATACAATTAGATGAATCATACAACAAAAAGTTGAAGACAGTTGATGCAAACCAAATAACATATGAAATTATCATGATATGAAGGTTAAAAGAAACGAAGGTTATGTCCATAGCAACCAGAGCTAAATTAAACAACAAAACAGTTTAAGCTGATGGTACTCAATAGCTATAACATAAAGCTTGATTCACCTTCCATGGCTACAGGTAGGCACAAAAAAGGAAATCAAGGTTATAGCAATAGCAGCAACATCAAAATCAAACCCAAATAGAATGAAATAACAAATTGTAACATTACCAGATACCACTACCGTTTCATCGACAGCCTTCTAATGTTTTAAGCATATCACATAATTGAACTCCCAATCTCATATCCTACTTTCAGAACCAAATTTATTAAACACCAGTTACAAACCTAGTTGGTTAATTCACATATAATACGCGTATTATATGTGTACGTACGTATCTTTCAAAAAAAACATGTGTTTTTGTATTTTTCCAAAGATACAGAAAAATACGTGTTTTTTGACCCCCAAACATATAATACGCGTGTTATTCGCATACACATATTTTATAATTGAAAAAAAACGTATTTAAAAAAAATATTTATTCTTGCACACTATTCCATAAACATTTGAACTTCCTAGGACTCTAACTCTACTATAGACTCAATTAATTAAGAGTTTTTGTTTTTTTAATTAATTTAGAGTTCAAATGTGTAAAAGTCTCTAATAATGATATACTAATACAAAATGGTATAAAAATGTATCCGAATTTTTAAATACGTATTTTTTTGCATTCCATTTTAAACAAGTACGTACCGTATTTTTAAATTTACCGAATTCGTATTTTTGGCCAAATTTTTAAAAGTATTTTTCACTAAAATGTAACAAATTATAAACGTACGTTTAATTCCCAACGCATATTTAACTAACCAGGCTTACACATTACGACCAATCCACCCCTGAATTCTCCACATCACTCGAATGAACTCTCAATTTCACCTGCTGCTTCTCACTATCAAGCTCCAATTACATCTAAACCATCCAGCATTACCAAAACACCCATTCCAACCACCAGTTCAAAACTCATGCATCAAAATCTAAGCGAAAACCCTAGCAATTCAACATCACCACAATCCAAAACACAACGAAACATCACCCAATCAAAACCCTAGAAATCTCAAAACCCTAATTACCTTATTATGCATCAAAATCGCACACCCAGGCTCCAACTGGTCCTTATCCACAAGGGAAAGGATCCCCACATAGTACTCCGGCCCCACCGAGGACGAAACAATGGCGTGGTTGTCGTCAATCAGCTCCTCCAGATTCCCAACGCTCATCGGCGAGCCACGTAGATCGTCGACCTTAGATCTGTCCTCCTCAGCCTTCTCCTCCTGAGGCTTCAGCCGCTCCTGGTTCGTCACGAACTCCTCCTCCATCAGCAGATAGTCCTTAATTCGCTCCAGCTTCAGTAGCCGGAGCTTGCACTTGGTCAGCGGCGTCACCGTCGGGAGCCGCGACGCCGCTTCTGGACCCTTCTGTTTGCGCTGCTTGCGTCCGACGCGGGCCGGCGGGGCCGCCGGCTCGTACTTCTTCTCCTTGTCGTTTCCATCCGGCTTCCTGTCGCCGGGGAGGCCCTGCCGGTTCATACCGCCCGGAGTTCCTTGACCCATTTTTGGCGCCGGAGTTGGAAGAGAGAGTGAAAAGTTCTGGAGAAGAATTGGCTTCTGGGAACAAGTTCACATTTCCAGGTTGCGGTTTTATGGAGGATGTGAGCTGTTGGGTCTTAGATGGGCTTCCACGGTTCCATGTTTGGGTAGCCCAAGTGATTGCGGGTGAGCGCATCTGAATCCTCTAGGGCATGATAAATGCTCTAACTGCGCATTGCAGACCACTTGTAGGCGTAGCCACCCTTTTTGGGGTTAGCACCACTACCCTGCCCGATATCCATTGTTAGTGAATATTGAACAACCAGTGCTGCTGTTAACAAACTGGAATCGAACCGCAACCATATAAAATCAATGTTTGATGGTCTCCATATCCAAAGTCTGAGTCTCACTTGGTTTAGTAGGGAAGAAGGTGGATACATTTTTTTTACAATTCGTTTTTGTGTTGTGTTTTCTTTATCAGAAAAAAAAATTGAAGTCCAAGATCACGTAGTCTTTTTGTATTTGAAGGCTTCTCCTTGAGGTAGAGGGTTCTAGAGTCTTATACATTAATTACGGTGGTTGAGTGTGTAGTTGAGTCCGGTGTTGTAGGAGAGTTGTAGCTAATGTAATTTTTCAAAAAATTCAAAAGCATCAGTTTATTAAAAACCTAGTGTTTTCTAGCTCTAAGGGCTATGTGTTCAAGCCCTTTTGTTATTCCTCGTTACTTCCATATACAATAGAGCTTGTATCAGTTGGTATAAGAGCCACATGGTTGGGCGAGGGTGTGGTAGGTAGCCAACCTCTGAGATTGAACAACTAAGGAGACAAATTGAGTTTCTAATTCAAAGGTTAACTGAGTTGGAGGCTACAAGACCTATTGTAGGAAGTGACGACTCAGATGAAAGCTTTGAGAGCCCATTTTATGGGAGCGCTTCATGTCAGGAGCCACCTATTCGGGATGATCGAAGATGAGAGATGAACTTCAAGCTTGAGATACCATGGTAGCTTACAAGCTGAAGAGTTCATTGACGGGCTGAATACAATTAAGAGGATATTTGATCTCAAAAACATACCATATGACAAGAAAGTCAAGTTGGTGGTGGTCAAGCTAATGGAGCGTGCCTCTGCTTGGTGGGAGCAGCTGAAGATGAAGCGTGAAAGGCGAGGTAAGCAGAAGATCTGGAGCTGGAGAAGATGAAGAAAAAGCTTAGAGAGAATTTCCTTCCATTCAATTATATGCGTACTCTTTACCTACGTTTGCAAAATCTTAGGCAAGAAGATCGAAGTGTGGATGAATACACTAAGGAGTTCTATGTGTTGGTGGTTAGAAATGACCTAAATGATGATGAAGAACAGCTGGTTGCAAGGTATATTGGACGTTTGAAAGAAAGTTTGCATTATGCTCATAATCGTCAGACTTTTGGGTATGTATCTGAATCCCATCAATGAGTTGTAATCATTGAGAAGCGACTGAACAAGTCTAATGCTCGTCCATATAGAGTTGGTACCAATCCAGCAACACTTGGTGGTCAAGGGTCTACAAAAGCTGGTCAATCAGAGGCTTAACGTGCGTCTACAACAGCTGGAAATTGCTTCAATACTACTGGTACAGTGAAGCAAAGGCAGGGTAATACAACCAAGTTTCGTTGTTTTAAGTGTGGAGAACCAAATCACAAGTGCTCTGATTGCAAACGAGTGTCGAGTAGCCTATTGGATAAAAACAAGCAGCTTATGATTGGAGAGAAATTCCATGATGACATCGAATATCCCATCTTTCATGAAGAAGTGGAGGAGGAATGCAACGAAGATTTGGTATATGGAGACACTGATGATGATTTAGTTATTCGTAAGAGTTTACTAATGCCTAAAGAAGAAGTTGAGAAAGATTGATTGTGGCAGAATATATTTCATACCTCATGCACCATTGAAGGCAAGGTCTGTAAACTGATAATTGATGGAGGAAGCTGCGAGAATGTTGTTTCAACTGAATTATTACATAAGCTCTAGCTAAAGTAGGTAAAACATCCAACACCTTACAAGCTCTCCTAGTTCAAGAAGGGTAATGATGTAATCGTCGATACTCGCTGCCTTATATCATCTCCATTGGAAATAAATATATGGATGAGGTGTGTGATGTAGTTACAATAGATGCTTGTCATGTTCTTTTGAGAATACCATGACAATATGATGTGTTATTCATGATGGCAGAAAAATATCTATATTTTTTGGAAGTTTAAGGTAAAAATATCATTAGCACTAATGAAGGATGATGGGCTTCCAAAACAAAAGGCAGCAACAAAAAAAACAATTTCCTTTCAATCACCAACTTTCTTCAAGAAGTGGGAATATGCTTCGCTTTAATTGTAATGGAGGGCGGTTATCTCATCTATTCCTGAAGAAGTGAAGTCTCTAATTGAACAATTTATAGATGTTTTACTAGAAGATCTTCCACCATGATTGAGAGACATCCAACATCAGATTGATCTTATACCTCGTTCTACCCTTCCAAATAAAGCAGCATGTAATGAATCCAAAAGAACATGAGGAGCTGCAAATGCAAGTGGCTGAAACAATGAAGAAATGCTTGATAAGAGATTGTTTAAGTCCTTGTGCAGCTCCAGCCTTGCTGGCCCCCAAAAAGGATGGGATCTTATGGATGTGCATGGATAGTAGGGCAATCAACTAGATCAATGTCCGGTATCGATATCCAATTCCTTACCTTGATGATATGCTAGATCATTTAGGTGGTTCTAAAGTTTTCTCCAAGATAGATTTGCGCAGCAGCTATCATCAAATTTGCATTCACCTGGAGATGAGTAGAAAACAACATTCAAAACCCGTGATAGACTGTATGAATGGATGGCGTTGCCCCTTGGCCTGTGCAATGCGCCTAGCACATTTATATGGGTAATGAATCAGACCCTAAAGCATTTTATTGGAAGATTTGTTGTGGTTTACTTTGATAATATATTTGTGTATAGTCTATCTTGCAATGCTCAGCAACACTTAAGGAAAGTTCTTGAAATATTTGAAATGAACAGTTGTATGCTAACTTAAAGAACTACGAGTTCATGACCGGAGAAGTTACTTTTCTTGGTTTTGTGGTCTAGTGAAGGGATTTTTATGGATCCATCAAAGGTAAAAGCCATACTTGACTAGCATGTACCATAAAACATACATGAAGTCAGAAGTTTTCATGTCCTATCTTCCTTTTACATGTGATTTCTTCCTAAGTTAGTAGTTTGGTTGCTCCAATTACTGATTGTTTGAAGACAAATCAAAAATTTTGTTGGACAACGGCAGCTATTAAAAGTTTTGAGCTGTTAAAGAAGAAAATATGTGAAGCATCATTCCTTGCTCTTCCAAATTTAAAGAAGGTGTTTCAAGTGGATTGTGATGTATCAAAGGTTAGGATTGGAGCTGTGCTAAGCCAAGAAGGTAGACTTGTAGCTTTATTGAGAAACTCATTGGTGCAAAGCTCCGGTAGAGTACCTATGACATTGAACTTTATGTAGCAGTTAGAGACATACAGAATTGGAGTGAATACTTGGCCCAAAGAGAGTTCATTCTCTATTTTGATCATGAGGCCTTGAAATTCATTAAGGGCAATCGAAATTAACAAGGAAGATGCAAACTGGGTGAACTTCCTGGAGCAATTCAATTACACAATAAAGCACAAGGTAGGAGTTCAAAATAAGGTGACAGATGCGCTAAGTCAAAAATCTTATCTTTTGGCTATTGTTCATGTTGAGCTGAAGGGGTTTGAAGCGTTCAAAGATCAGTTCACAGATTATCCATATATGGCACCCACTTTGGAAAAGACATTAACTGGTCAACAAACTAGTTTTATTATATATGATGGTTATCACTTCAAGGGTGATCAGTTGTGAACTCCATAAGGCTCATTGAGAGAAAAAATTGTCAAGGAACTTCAAAGATCATTTTGGAAAAGACAAGACCTTATCACAAATCACTTTGACTTATTGGTGGCCAAAGTTGAAGCCTGATGTTGTAAGGCATGTTGAGCGTTGTCATATGTGCCAAAGAAGTAAAGGGGGTTTGATAAATGCTAGGTTATACACTCCACTTCCCACTCCTAAGTCTTGTGGACAGATGTAAGCATGGATTTTGTTCTTAGCCATCCTAGAACTCAAAGGAGAGTAGACTCAATTATGGTGGTGGTGGACAGATTCTCAAAGATGGCTCATTTGTTTCTTGTCGTAAAACTATGGATGCAACTAATGTGGTTAATCTGTTCTTTAAGGAGATTATTTGTTTGCATGGCTCACCAAGCACCATCACTTCAGATCGTGATCCGAAATTTATCAGCCACATTTGGAGGACCCTATGGAGGATCATTAGGGCTATGTTGTGTTTCAGCAGTGCTTACCATCCACAAATTGATGGTCAAACAGAAGTGTTACCGCATGCTGAGTTTGCCTTCAATATATCAGTAAATCGAACTACAAAGTGCAGTCCTTTTCAAGTAGTATATGGTCAAAATCCATACAATGTTCTAGATTTGACACCTCTTCCAAATGTAAAGAAATGGTAGACTTCGTCAGTTCATTCATGAAGAAGATGATTGAAGAGAACAATCTAAAGTACAAGGTTACAGCTGCTCAACATCCGAAGAAGGATTGTGTTTGAAGACGGTGATGAGGGGTGGATAGTTTTGACAAAGGACATGTTCTGTACTGAAGCTTATAATAAGCTCAACGATCGAAAAGTTGGTCCCTGCAAAGTTCTCAACAAGATAAACGATAATGCTTATCGACTACAACTTCTGAGCCATGTGAGGACTTCAGATGTCTTTATTGTCAAGTATCTTAGTTCTTACAAACTCGAGGATGAGTTTTCTACAACCGGGGGAGAATGAAGTAGTTATTAGTATCTCTAGAGAAACTTAAGAGTTCTCCTCAAGCCCAGAGTTTATTAAATGCAATGTTTTATTGTTTTTATCTTTTCCCTGTCATTATTCTAGAGTTTTGTGTAGTCTTTAACTAGAGGGTTCTAGAGTCTTAGTGCATTAATTATGGGTAGTTGAGTGTGCATTTGAGTCTTGTTATTTAAGAGAGTTGTAGCTAATGTAACTTTCAGTTTAGAAAATTCAAATGCACCAGTTTATCAAAAACCTAGTGTGTCTAGCTCTAAGGGCTCTATGTTCAAGCCATTTTGCTATTCTTAGTTACTTTTAGCTCCTATTAAGGGGTCTGCATCATGTTTGACCACTTTAACGGGGTTTGAACCTAGATTAGAGAAATACTCAATTTAGCAAGAGTAACTAGACCACTTATAGTGGGTTTGAGTCAACACACATTAAGTACTCTTTAATTTAGGATTGGTTTCGTAAACCGCTCTTTTTGGGATTAACACCATTACTCTATCGATATCTATTGTTAGCGAATATTGAACAACCATTGTTGTTGTTAACAAACTAGTTACCATAAAATTGATTGTTGTCGTTGTGGTTCGGTATCAGTTTGCCGACCGCCTAATTCAACTACATCAAAATCGAGGCCAAATGAGAAAGTGTTACAAAAAAAAAGAAGACATTTTTGCTAATCCAAAAAATATGCTATATTATACCAGGTTTTAGCCCTGAGTTAATAACTTAATATTTGCAACATAGAATTACATTATATCATGCAACCATATAAAATCAATGCATGTTTTGTGGTCTGCATATCCAAAGTCCAAGTCTCACCCGTGTTTCAGTTGAATTAGTAAGGAAGGAAAGTGGAGGAATCTACTATAAAAAGTGAGAGTTGAAGAGAGAAAACCATAAGAGCAAACGGTTACTCGTTCGACAGTGCAGCCATGCCTGCAATGGCCTTTGGCCTTGCCGACATGAGTGGAGTGTTGTTGGACGTGAATTGGGTTTAAGGGATTGAAGATTAGGGTCGAGAGGGTCTCTCTTTCATCATGCTTGGTCGATGGCGGTTGCTGCAAAGGTTGTTATGGGGTAGATAGTGATGTTTGGTAGGGTGGCTGGCGTGTGCAACCGATCAAGTCCATCGAATCAGGGTCGGATCCACTCAGATCTGGTCACACATACAGTGTAGATTTGTTCGATTTACGCATCAAACGACGGTGTAGGAAGACCTGAAAGTGTGTTGGCTATCCAGGATGTACTCTCTAGGATTGGGATTGTGGTAGAGGCAGTGGTATGTCGAAGCTTTACCGACGACGTCTCTTGGACGGCTAGCTAGGTCCGAAGGCATTGGCGGCACAGAGACGTGGCTCAGTCTGAAAGGTAACATGCGCAACGACCATCATAGGGGCCGATATTAATGTTAAGATGTTTGAATTTTATTAAGATTCAAACGTCTTAACATAAGGGCCATCATAGGGGCCAACCGTTAGCATTACTATATTAAGATGTTTGAATTTTATTTTTGTTTATCAGGCGTGTTACAACTAGTATTTTCATAAGTCGAACTGACAACCTCACACATATTAAGAAGAGATTGTGCTAGTCCCAAACGCTACTCGGCAATTTGTTTTAATTTATGAAACACGGTGTTCTATTTAGGAGAAAATACTTGTAACATCTTGTTTTTTACCCTCAAAATCGGTTATGTTTCTAAATTTTCAATTTGAGCTGGTATACCACTATACTTTATATTCTCGACTGGTTTGTCATTGCGGTCAGTTGACTGTTAAAAAAACGTTAAGCTACATAAAACGACTAAAATGCCCGTATTAACAGTTATTTTTATGTTTACGTCTCTTTCCTTTTTTTTTTTTCTATTTCTCGAAAAACATTATTAGAAAATAGAAAAAGAAAAATAGAAAAGAAAGAATAAAATTGATTTTTAATAGGAAAAATAAAATTAATTTTTCAATAGAAAAAAATAAAATTGATTTTAATAGAAAAACTAAATTTGAATTTACATAGAAAAAAAAATTGATGGTTAATAGTAAAAGAAAAATGATTTTAAATAGAAACTTTTGTAATATAAAGAATATAGAGAGGAGACACAAGAAGAATAGTTGGGAGGATGTAAAAGTTGTATTCATTCATTCATTCTTATTAGATGATAATATTTATAACAAAAACAAATAAATTGATTATAATAGAAAAATAAATTGATTTTGATAGAAAAAATTAAATTGATTTTAATAGTAGAAGAAAATTGATTTTAATAGAAAAATATAATTATTTTTTAATAGAAAAATTAAAATTGCTTTTTTATAGTAAAATAAAATTTGATATTACAAATTAAGAAAAAAAGGAAATATATATAGAAAAAAATAGGATAAAAAATTAAGAAAGAGTTCAAAAAATTGTTAATAGGGGCATTTAGTTATTTTAAGTAACTTAACAGTTTTTTTACGGTCAACAGACGACAAAGATAAATTAGTCGAGAATTTAAAATATAGGGATATACCAGTTTAAATTGAAAACTAAGAGACAACTAATTTTAAAGGTAAAATACAGAGTGTTGCAAGTATTTTTCTCTTCTATTTATACGTTACATTGTAATAATTGTGGGATGTGTCTATTGTCACCTCACAAACCACTTTGCTCACCCCACACATTGTTGATTTATTGAAAGACCAAAATTTTTTGATGTAAAATTACAGCAAGAGACAGTAAGTTGTTACAAATTCTTTTTCTTGTTTATATTTTTATTTTAGATGAACACGTATTTCATAAACTCTAACTAAAAATTTATCATATTCGATCATTCTATGAAGGCTAAAGACGCTAGCATCGATCAATTTGAAGATGAGGTGGACTATTTGTATTTTTTTCTTTATTTGTTGATGTTTCATCTATCTATTTATTCATTATTTCCTATGTTGATTTTGTATATAAATTTCTATGTCTTGTTTCAATAAAAAAAATTTTATGTCTTGTCGCTCACTTATATTCAATTGCTTTTCGTTTTTTCATCATTGCCAGATCTATTTCCAAGTAATAGTCATTTGAACAAAACAAATTTAAAATTGAAACATATATGTAGGGTGAGAAGAGAATGTAAGGTGAATAAAATAACATTGTAAAAATGATATTTTAGGTATTCTAAATGGGTGAACAAAGTAGACTTACAAGGAAATATATGTCCAGTTACATATAAGTCCATTTTTGGGCATTTTCTTTCATATAGGTTCACCCAATCTTATATAAGTACATATTAAAGTTTAATAAAATTACTGACTAACATCCATCTAAAACAAGTTAGATTCTCTCTTATATTTATAAAACTGTCACTAGTATAAAAAGTCAACAACCATTTCCTCTCCGAAAAAGTCTTTGGCTGATCTGTAATAAGGTCTCTAGCTGACCTCTGAAGAATTTTCCAATCGACTTCCGACAAACTTTATGGCCGATCTCATGTGAATTTTTCGACGACAACAAAAAGTACTACCGCTAGTAACAAAAACACTATGTCGAGCAACAAAATCTTCTATCGCCGGAAAGAAAGCTACTATTGTCAGCGACAAAAGCTACAATCATCAAAAAGAAAAGCTACAGCTAGCAACAAAAAGTTACTACCGTCGTTAACTAAAGCTACTACTATCAACAACAAGAGCTATTGCCACCAATAAAGTTATTACCGCCAGCATATAAACTTGCTGTCGTCGGTAAATAAAGCTACTGATACCCAAACCAATAGCTACTACTACCCAATTCAATAGTTACTGCCAAATAAAACTACCGCTGCCCACTAATAAAGCAATTGACACAGGTAAATAAACAAATAAAGCTATTGCCGCAGGTAAATAAAGCTACTACTACCCAAACTAATAGTTAATGCCAAATAAAGCTACTGCCGCAGACAAATAAAGCTACTAATGTCGTTATAAAAAAAATAATATTGTAGTTACAGAAATCTACTACAATAGTAACATAATTGTACAATACTACTACGAATATGACTTTTAATGACAATTTTTTATGACGTTTTCTCAAAAACGTTAGTGAATGATCTTTCTATGACGTTTTTGGAGCCAAACGTCATTGTTCTAAATTTCAATTAATTTTATGACATTTTTCAAGTGTCATAAATTTTATGATGATTTATAACCATCATGAAAAAGTATTTTACTAACGTTTGATATACATCATGACTTGAATGATCCATGACGTCTAGTAAACATCATGAAAATCTTTTGTATGACATTTCTTAAGGTTAAACCCGATATTTTGCATACATAACCAAATCTAAGAACCTTAGAACCCGAATAATCTCTCTCATTCTTAGCCGCGTCCGTTTCTCTCTTTTTCTCGACCTGTTACTCGCTTCTTTCTCCCGCCTTCACCACCTTTCTCCTCCTTATCGTAGTGGCCCTCTCCTTTTCCCGTCCGCCCGAGTTCTGGTTTCTCACCACCCTTGAAGGTCTTTTTCAACCCTTCATCATCCTTTTCAACCTCCGCCTATGCGAAGACTCTGATCCTAGAGTTATCCGCCGCGTCACCTGCTTCGAGCTCGAGCAGATTTCTCTCACCCTCTCCTCCTCTTAATAATCCATTTGGATTTTCTAGATTACTGGTAATCCATTCTTCTTTCTTTTGAGCTTTGCATGTTTGCGTAATTTCAGAATTTTGAATCTTTGAGCTTTTGTTATTTGGGTTTTAGATTGGGGTTTGTAGCTTTAGGTATATCTTCGACGACGACGACTTCTCTAGCCTCTTCCTTTATAGACTTCAGTTTGTTTTCTAATTTCCCTGAAGATGCAGTTCCGAACGACCATATAACAGTCTCTTTGTAACGCCCTGTACCTAAAAATTTACCCATTTATCGGGCCTTTTACGAGTTATTGAGAAGTTTTACTGTGATAGGTAATATCCTAAGTTAACACTCCCGTTTATTTTTGAAATTTTTCTTGAAATGTCAAATTCTTCTTTTAAGACCTCGAGGTCGTAGTACACGTTATTATTAGTTCACTAGTATCTTCGGATTATTTTTCGAAGTATCGAGCTATTTTCTACATATTTTGATCTGAAATTAAGTTAAGAACAACATGTTAATTTCCAAGAAAAAATGTTAGTAATTTACAACAGAACGTACGTGTAGAAGACTGCTAGCCATCACCGGTTTGAATACATTAAGCTCAAGGTGACCATTTGTAAAGGCCACATGATTACCCATAACCTGCATCACATGCCAAAAACTTCATTAGAGAAGTAGCAATTGTATTTAGTGCTCCACAATATCAAATGGAACGAATACAAAATAACAAAATGCATGATTGCAGGGATTTATATCGATCCCCTCGACCAGAGAAAGAAAACAACATTTAGTACTAACCAAGGCTTCAAATTTATTTTCTGTTGTAACAAAATTGAAAAACCCAAAACTGTTTCAAAGTGTAATTGATTCAAGTGTAAACCCTAGCTAATCAAATAATCACTAGCAAGCTCACCAATATGCGTGCTTGCTATATTACTACCACTCATACCACCAAAACCAGAACAAAAATAAACCCAATCAAACTTGTTTATGGCCTTTGTGTTGTTCTTACTTGGATGACGTCCTCATCTAGGTCAGTGCAGCGATGGGTCTTGGGCTGCAGATAGTCTCCTGTCGCCGCCAATGTGCCTCCTGAGCTCTCTCAACGATGGAGGAGCCAGCTCTGAGAGAGTTGAGACGCGACCGAGGGCAATAGAGGCATCGTCTATTTATATCCCAACAATCTTGTAATTTGCTGATGTTTCGAAGGGTACCCAACTTCATTATAAAAATATCATTAATTCGTAAGAGCATCTCCAGCAGCTTCCTCATTTTTTTGATTTTGTCAAATTTGGAGAATATTGAGTATTTTTTTAGGTCCAACAACTTCTTTATCTCATTCCCTAAAATGAAGATGAAAAAGAAAAATGAGCATTGCTTCCCTAAATTTACAACAAAGCTTTCATTCTCCAAAATTTAATTCTTCACAGACTTCAACAAAATTTTTACAAAAATAGAATATTTTATTAATTATTTTGTTGTTATAATAAAATATATAATCTCTTTTGGTCATAATTAATTATGATGTACCTTATTTTGTTATTCTAATAAATGTCAAATCTTCAAAATAGAGAAACTGTTGGAATTGAAGCATAATATTTTTAGAGAATTTGATTTTTGTTTTTCTATTTTAAAGAAATTTTAAAAAAAGCTGTTGAAGATGCTCTAAAAATGGTTTTATCTAACTTCTACTTATTTTGAAAGAAGGGTAGTACTAACTTGTCCTTTTGTCTCAAAAACAACCGTGACTTTTTTAAAAGGAGTTTGCTCATGTGTTTACCAAACACCAATTTGCTCATTGCTTATAAGTAAAGTAACTTATAAGCGGAACCAAACCTAGCCTTACAAAACTATTAAGAAGATACCTAAATTTCAATTTCGATGTCCAATGCTGTTTTTCGTATCAGAACTGTGAATTTAATGATGTGTTGTGCACCTGAGCAAAAGTAGTCAGGGTAAAAAAGACAATTTGGTTTTCCAAACAATTCTATTCACTTACAAAGCAGTAGCTTTACCTAGAAAACCGATCTGGACACTCCAACTCTACCGAAGCTGCGCTAGTAATCCTAAGATCCCGACCTCACTGCATATCTCATTCCAAAATTCTCTGCACCAAAAAATTTCCACTATTTTTTTTTCTTCTTTCTCGTCTTCTAATCCATGGTGCAAGTTTCAGAGGTTTGGGCAAAATTAAAGGAAGCAAAAACTTGATAGATGAAATCATGATAATTATTTTGGCTGTGTGCGTAAGTTTTTTGGTTTGCTAAAGGTTGTAAGATTTGTATATATATATCGTCGTTGGTGGGATTGAATTGTAAAGAGTGGAACAATTTGCAAAGAATTGAAATGGGTAAGATGGCAAAGATGGCTGATGCAAAGCGGTTGTGGATGTGTTCAATTAGCTGAAAGTTTCTATTAACCAGTGTAGAAGATCACTGAGGATTTCATTAGGCACTAATCAATCAAGGACTCAAGGTTTAGTCCAAGTACAACGGGGGAGATGCTGCCACAGATTAAGCTTGATAAGTGATTTAACATTATCGTGTAGCAGAGAGATGAGATTGTGGCAGTCTAGAACAGTAGAACCAAATCCCAGATGGATATCAACTTGACTTTCACCTGATGCTAAATTTTCCTCGATTAATAATAAACAAGTAGACGCATCTAAAAACAATTGTTATTTTTTATTTAAATAAAAATCCTCGGAAAATGCTTATTTCTTTATTTTATAGGTGGGAGGTTCAATAACTTTCATTTTATCCATGTCTGTCTCCGCACTAACTCATGCCCTCTAACATTATACAAGTAAATAGCATCCTCTTTGATTCTCCAATAGCAGTCTCCACCGGCCCCTGTACCGCAACAGTTTGTTATCTTATCATCTTTTGAATTGAAAACGAAAAACTCTTGGTGCCCGCCGCTCCACGACATATTGCACTTGAATTTAGTCCCGAAAAGGGCTTCATGGAAACTCCAGTTGACCTCCCCGTTCACCGGAATATCATGAGTCCCTAGATCGTCGTCCTTGGACCAACAATGAGTATGGAGAACCTCATTGTTTCCCATCTGATTTATGATGTGCACGCTGTACTTCCCAAACAGGGAATGAGCGACCCATGGTTGGCTCAGGCAGCTGAGCAAGAGGAGCAGGAGTGTAGAAATGTTCATAGTCGGCTTCATTTCTGGGTTTGTGAGTATTACTAATCGATTTGGTGGAGCTAGTGATACGTTTGTAATCTCCTATAGAGGGGGGTTTATATAGGCATCTGGATTCTCATTGTACCACTTCACAAATTCAAAATAAAAATGCAGTTCGTACATGCCTTTTTGCTTCTAAATAGAAGGAATGCAAATGCATATCTGCTTCTAATTAATAAAAGGTAAGTTTTTGATTGTGAGACCAATGAATATAGTACATGGAACAAACGTAATCTGAAATTCAAAGGAGTACGTTGGCAACATTATCCAACATGACTGAAATGTCATCCAATATTTATTATTGGAGTACTTTTTGACTAAAACCCATATGCAATAATTATTATTTTTTAAATAAATAGCTGATGCAATTACTCTCAAATCTCGATTAATGAAATAGTTGAATACAAGAGGAGACATAGAGCCTAAACTCTTGATTATAAAGATCTGAAATAATATCAGAAACTTCTATAATACTCATATACTCAAACAAGCACCAATTAGCAAAGAGTACTTGTCACGCTCCGACCCAAGTTTACCTTCCTAAACCCGGGTTAGGACATGCGGGGCCCATCCCAAGAGAGATTTACTCGTAATCTCCCTTGAGATGGGATAACACTTTTTCCCAAACCATTTGCAACAATCCAAACGATACCGGAATAGACCTCACAACCAGAGGTTATCCCGATTTTTGTATTCGGATTTCATACCGATTACTTTAGAGGTATTCACCGACCAACTATCTATCGAGATTATCCCGAACATTTCACCATACATGTCTAAAACATCCATACACATATAAACAGAAAATAATGACAAACACATAATTATACAAATCCACCAAGGATATAATAGTCAATTTATCCCTAATAACACTCATGTAAATACATAGTACTGCCAAGGGCAATATTGTAAAATCAGCCTAAATGGTAGCTTCGTAAATATGCTAAGCTGTCAGGGGTATTTCTAGAATTACACCATCAAGGGCAGTCTTGTAATTATCTTAAACTGCTGAGGGCAGTATCGTCTTTTTAACCTCAGTGGCAGTCATGTAAATATACAAATCTGCCAAGGGCATTTCTAGGATTTCAGTCTTAGGGGCAGTCCTGTAATTATGTCAAACTACCAGGGGTATTTCTAGAATTTCAGCCCTGATGGCACCCCTGTAATTATGTCAAACTACCAACGGTAGTTCCGTCCTTTCACAACTGCGGTAAATGGTAAAAATACCAGATCTATGACGGTAAAAACCTAGAGATTTACCCTTTAATTACCCCAACTGACTCCGATCGGTCTGTTGGCCGATCCCAGCCCTTTTTCCGGCCATCACACCCTTTCTTCCTCCCAAACACAATCATAAATCAACAATAACAAAAACTACAACTGTATTAGCAGCAGATCCAAACCTACCTAGAGCTAATCAAGGGAGGAGCATGGATTTAGGGTTTTACCCGAGTCAGCACAGTCACGGGGTGGCAGCGCTGCCCTCAGACAGACCTCTGAGTCGCTGGGGTTCCAGCTCTGCTCCACTTGTCATCCAATACCTCCCTGAGACTTCACCCTCGCGCCTCCTTCAACTCCCTGCCGAGGTGGGGCGCCACGACGGTCTGAGCTAGCGGTTGGGCGACTCGGCGACAGAGGAAGAGAGTGAGGGAGACAGGTCTGGTGCCGAGAGAGAGAGAGATACGATCAGGAGAGAGAGTTTCCTCCCCCCTTCTGTCCAACCCGAGAAGAGAGAGAGAGAGTGAACGAGAGGAGAGAGAGAGTGTGTCTCCCCCGGTCAACGCCCTCTCTAAATATATGTACGAAAATCTAACGGCCCAGATCGATCTCTGTTTGATCTGACGGTCCAGATCGATCTCTGTTTGATCTGATGGCCCAGATTGAATTATAAAAAGTTATCATGAACAGTAAATAGATATTTTACTATTTACTATTTATTGTACAGTAACAACACAAAATCCTGAATAACTTTCGCATACGAACTCCGATTAATTCATAGGACATACCCACAAGTTCATATTAACGTCCTCTACAACTTTTACGAAGGAAGTTTCCCTAAATTCTGGACTTATCACAGTCATATTTTTATGGTAAAGTAAATAACTTTTATTACTTCCGTAAACTAAATAAATCCATGTTAAACAGCCTGTAGATTATATTCCGGACATACCGGTGGACTCTAGTAACATAATCTACCACCTCAGGACATTAATTCTATCTTCCCCCAGAATCAAGAATATCTCGATATTAAACTCGAATATTAGTTCAGGAAAGACTAACAACGTGGTTACAACCCTCTGTAACCCGCCTGATCCCGATAAAAGAGTAAATTTCATGGCGGGGTGTTACAGTACTACTCTAATGGCGACTCTATTTGCTTTGATATAGCGGTGACATCCTAGAAAGAAAAGTTGATATGTAACACGCTTACACATCATAATATCTAATTCTACATCAGCTTTCTAGACATGTTGCAGCCGGAAGATCACTCTGACAACACTTAGCTTCACCCTGTCACTAGGTGGCAACGACCATTTGATGAAGCAAAGAACTCGTCACCTACCTAGAGTAGACAAAACTACACTTCGAGTGCACTCATAGGCATATAGCCCAACTCCCCCTATACAACTAATATAGGGACTTATTACACGCAAAAAGCGTAAAATAACTAAACAACGAAAATAAATAACATGAAAACAAACAATTAGGGCCAGACTCAAGAACTGAGCCCGAATCCCACAAACCCAGCACAAAAGTATCAAGGCCCAAAGGCAAAGACCAGCAAGCAGCCCATCCCCCTTCCTCACAGCCCAACACAGCCTTCGCCCCGTACCACCTCACCGTCGTCGAAACACCAAACCAGCTCCCTCACAGGTGAATGGCACACACAGTCACCACTAAATCTCCACCATCAGAGCTACATAGTAGATCCATCCACACAACCTTACTTTAGAACCGGATCTAAATTTGAAGAACAACCACCGTCCTTCTGGTGACGCCGATAACCTAGACCGGCAGACTTCTGATCGCGATGCAGATAGCCAGATCTCCTGTAGCCCAATGCTAGACCGATCCCCATATGTATATAGGAACATGATATCAAACATTAATCCATAAACATGTACAATAATCATGGAAAATTATCGATGTGAACTCCCTAGCATTATCAAGTCGAATTGACTGATTTGGATGATATGGATAGTGAGTCGAATATATAAATTTGAGCTAATTAAGAATTATATTATAAGCAGCATAACTGGTAGACAATAGTGCGACACGTGACCAGCGTGTGTGCATATCAACCAACACAATGAAATATCAAGAATGTCCGCAAGTTGGTTGAATTTGTCTACAAAATCCATTTGGATTCAATGTAATTAAAACATAATGAGAATACATGTACCTTTTGCATATGATGGTCTCAATCCTAATTTCTCAAATAAATAGACTTTACAAACGAGTGGGTGACTTTTAATAGTAACCAACAAGGATTTGATTTAGCTATAAAGTTAAGGTCATATTTGACTTGAGAAGCATAATAGGGAATAATTGCACCAACATGTGCATAGCAAAATATATCACAAAGTCGCCTAGGGGGGAACGGCGACATTGTCATAAAAGTAGCAGTATTTGCTTAGTGAATCATGTTGTTTTGGTTTTTGCTTCTTTTCACTCAAAAACACTTGATGTCCTTGTGTTTTTTTCATTTCAATATACGGATCATCATATCATGACCATGATGTCTTAACAAACCATGTCAAAGCCTATATGTGTCAGAATCTCAATAGTCATTTCTAATAACATTGTTGAATCAAATAATTTCGAAAGTGGTTATATATAACTCACTAGAGTGACACATATTCTTCTCTAATACATTCACAGTAATTAGAGGTAATGTAAAGGAACTCATGTCCAATCTCATGTATTTCCACATGAAAATCATTGGCAATATATTCATAAAGCTTATAAGGATTCGATTAGCTCTTAGAGCATAAAGAGTTTTAATAATATTAATCATTCTGTCATAAGACAATAAAAATTGAGTTGCCTATCACTTTTTTTATCATCGTGATGAAGATCCAATCATCCGAGTCACATAAGGATTATGAGGCATCAAGTCTACAAATAACTGCATATATTTTTGAGTGTTGTGTGGTTAGTCACACTATCAGCTTTAAACAATTGAACTCTCCAAAACATATATATATATATATATATATATTTACAAATAATTGGAGAGAATTCAACATGTATATAAGTGAAAATATTCACCAAAATATTATTATTTTTTTCACTGTTACTGTTCACATAAACAGTATTTTTGTTGACTTTTTTCATATTTAGCCATTTTCATCACATTTGACCTTTTCACCTTTCATTTTTTTTCGATTCTTGTCGAAATATTTTTCTTTTCTCCTTTGGCTCACTGTATTGCTTCACCATATATATTCATGGTGCAATTATTTTTTCGAACCATATGCCAAAAAAGACATTTTGATGGCTTTCTATGCCATTGTAATAACAAATTCGAATAAAGCTCAATTCTCATAAAAATACATTTGATACTTTATGAATATGCCAACGATTACATGCATCAAGGTCTTGTAATCAAAATCTAATCCATAATATGAATTATGACAAAATTGTCATTTTTTTATTGAGGCATTTGCCTATATAATATATTCTTGGAAAATAAATGCTCCAATCAAAATCTGCAGCATCAATGTGTTCTTGCCAGATTAGAAATATGTAATAGTGATACTGGCATCATTGCCATATTCATCTTCTTCAGCTGCATGATGAGTCTTTTGCTCTCTTATGTTTATATACTTTATATTGTGCAGCAAATTTGGCTCTTGCATTGCAATGCCCCAAAATCAATGCTTATCAGATCAATGTCTATAACATACCTCATCTTTAATAATAAGCCATATATGTCATGATAGTGAGGTGTTCTCGATGTCATTCACCCATTGGTGATATCCAGTATCATTGGAATATAATTTTGCAAATTCCAAGCATTTTTTCTTTTATTTTCTTTGCCTCTTTTTTTGACATCTCGAGAAACAAGAAGAAGAATTAGTGTCTCAGTCACAAAGACTTCCTCGACATCTAATATTTTCAAGAAATTTGGATTAGACCAAGATGTGTAAATGTTCGTTTTGAGGCTCATGAAGTTTTTCATAGCTATAATTTTCTTTTCGATGCTAATAGCATATGAATTCTCACGATTCAATTAATTCTCAAAAAATTCCCACGCCATATGAGGGGTCAGGATGAAAGAAGAATGGAAGTTGAATAATCCCCGATAAAAACTCAATCTTAAAAAGCAGGAACTTTGATATAAAGCTTACATGGAAAAAATATTTAAGCTCTTACTACATGCACGTGTCGATGTAGATGTGTAGGCAGTGTCTTTAAGATTGCAACGTAAATGCTTCTCAATTCTTGACGTATGATTACATCAAGTTACCAACGTTGATGTCTCTCGTAACTTCTTTCATCGTGAGCAACCTCAAAGGATAGAAACATGTGATTAGTGACTCATTCTATGTGGCAAACAAAAATGTTGTTCACAAAATCTCATGTAGTAGCATCGTGTATAATTGAAGCATACTGTTTGACATATGTATGCATGGCACCGATTGACAATTTTATAAGCAGGTACATACAGATGCTAAGCTAGTTGTGGAGAAGTTTGAATCAGAAATATATGCATTTAATATATCACATGTATATATCATGAAATAATTAAAGGAAAAAGGCATAGATTGTTTAGCTTTGTTAACTTGTGGGGATCTCCGGTATGCGAGAACACTGGATTCTTGTTTCCCAACAATTAACTTGATGACCCATCTCTTCCTTAATTCACAAACATACATTTTTTCCATGCTCAAATTCATGCGCGTTCGGTGATCGTTCGCATAATTTCATTGTAAATTGTCACGCGGGGAACCATAAAACACATAAAAATCATATGGTTAGTTAAACTTACCATAAACAGTACCAAAACATTAAAAAACATCAACCATATGAAGGATTCAAGGATAAACTAGGAATACAACCCGTTTTTCTCAAAGAAAAGTGATTCTTATGCGCGCTTCAGTGATTGTGAGGGCCAGTTCACTAACTTATACTTTGGTTTTGGAGGTGTCCTTTTGATTGAACAATCTTAACATCCGTACGCATATCCTCTCCAAATTTCAAGTAAATCGGAGCTCATAAAGTTACAAAACCGGTTGCTTGAACAGTTTTCCGGTCTATGTATTCCAAGGGACGGTTCGGTGTGTTTCTGGCCGGTTCTTAGAGTGAGGCTGATGACGTTGGAATCGTTACATCAATATCTTTAAGTTGTCTGTTGGTGATGAAAACCAACTCGAATTTTATTCTGTCGATATTGGCTTGGGAAAGCTGGGGCAGATTTTAGGGTTCTTGGGTGTGCAGGTGCACAGGGGGTGGGCAGCGGTGCCTAGGAGGGTGCGCAGAAGGTGCGCTGCGGTACCCAGGGGTGCGCGAGGTGCCCAGGGTGGTGTGCAGGAGGTGCGCTGCGGTGCCCAGGTGGTGCGCAGGGGGTGCGCGCGCGGCAGTGAACAGATGTGTGCGCGGCCGAATTTTTTTAGGGTTTACTCAGGGTTAGAGCGAGTGTCTGATAACTTGTAACAAGAGAAATAAACTGAATGTGAGAATTGAGGAGAATATCGATGTTATTTCATTCATAGAATAAGCCTTGATCTATATATAGAGGATACAATACATAAAGAAAATACATGTATTCCTATTACAACATTGATATCGAATCCTATTATGAATATACTTTGACTATGACACACACTAGGAAACCTATTTTCCTTCAACAGTTTGATTGTTTTTGGTTCAGGTTCTGACCGCAGAGCAAAAAAAACTCTAACTTTAAGCATAAAAACTCCAACTATTATTCTAAAAGGTAAAAAAGTTTTTACTATATTTTTGTTTTATGTTTTCCTTTCCCGACATCTCTACATTAGTTTAATTTACTTGGATCAGTTAAAAAGTTAAAAAAATTAAATCTACTCTAAAAAGTAAAAAAAGAAAGAAAATTAAATGCACGCGAGAATGGGGCTCCGACACAAGCAATGCAGAAAGACTAAGTTGTTATTAAATCACAAATCCCAAATCTGTGAGGATAGCATGTAAGGTCTTAAATATCTAAAATATTCTCGATATTTTTTTTTAAATTTTTATTTTTTACAAGCATCGATATTAATTTAATTTCATATCTTTATGATATTTTATATTTAACATAGTTTTAGTCAATATATAATTTTAATATAAATTTTGAGAAAATTTCCATTGATATTCGATAATTTCTCAATATATCTATCGAGATATCCATTTTCTGAACCACCAAAATTTTCATGATTATCAAAATTTTAGTAGCATGTCTTTATTTTTGAAGGAGGTTCAATAGCTTTCATTTTATCCATATCTGTTTCTGAACTAACTTACGCTTACTAACATCATACAAGTAAATAGCATCCTCTTTGATTGTCCAATAGCAGTCTCCACCAAGCCCGGTACCGCAAAGGTTTGATATCTTATCATCGTTAGAATTGAAAACGTAAAACTCTTGGTGTCCGCCGCTCCACGACATATTGCACTTGAATTTAGTCCCGAAAAAGGCTTCATGGAAACTCCAGTTGACCTCCCTGTTCACCGGAATATCATGAGTCCCTAGATCGTCGTCCTTGGACCAACAATGAGTATGAAGAACCTCATTGTTTCCCATCTGATTTATGATGTGCACCCTGAACTTCCCAAACAGGGAATGGGTGACCCATGGTTGGCTTAGGCAGATGAGCAAGACGAGCAGAAGTGCAGAAATGTTCACAGTCGGTTTCATTTCTGGGTTTGTGAGTATTGCTGATCAATTTGGTTGACCTGTTTCTAATCTCCTATAGGGGGGTTTAAATAGGTATCGACACATATATCCAATCCTGGATATTCATCGTACCACTTCACAAATTCAAAATAAAAATGGAGTCGGTACATGCATTTTTGCTGCTAAATAAAAGAATGTAAATGCAAATGTATATGCATATCTGGTTCTACTTAACAAAAGGCAAGTTTTTGATTGTGAGACCAATGAATATACTGTACATGGAAGAAAAGTAAATATGAAATTCAAAGGAGTACGTTGGCTTATTACCCAAGATGACTAAATTTGCAATAAATTTTATCCAAACATATACACATTTTGACTAAAACCCTTCAGCAATAATTGCATTAATTCAAGAAATTGCAAAATGATAATTTTGTTCAGTTTTGGGAGATTAATGGTCTGATACCATTTGGTCTATTAGCATAAGTCTCTCCTTATAAGTGAGAGGTCATAAGTTCAACTCACAGTTGTAGCACATTTATGCATGCATTTGATAAAAAAAGATTAGTTACAAAAGACCACTCGAACTATGATGCTATTTTGAGTATTTTCAATCCGTTAGCATTTAGATACTCTGAACCATTAATACCGTTAAAATTTGATAATACTCGAGAGCGTTTATGTCAATTTTCAATATCTTTGTAATTGATTAAATAAAAAATTATACATTAAAATTTTTATTAAAATTAAATATTTTTCATTGTTATTGTTCAAAATCGAGAACACCATTTCTTCACCCAAATTAATTAGTTATTGTGATCACGGACTAAAATATCCACGATATATATCCTTGATATCTTCTCGACCTTTTGATTTTTTACAAGAATCTATATTAATTTTCATGTTTTTTTTTCGATATTTTATATTTAATCTATGGATTAATTACAAAGCACTACCTGAACTATGATGCTATTTTCATTTTCATTTTCATACCTTATCAAAAACTTGCTTTTTTATAGCTCAAGATTCATTCCATTAGAATTTTTATACCTTGACCACTAACACGGTTAAGTTTTAACACTACCAGCATAAACATCATAGCCGACGAAAAAAAACATACCGACGAAAAAAAAGCGTCGGCTAAGGGAATTTTCTTCATTTCATTAAATGTATCATTTTACATTTAGTTTAACAAAATAATTTATTTTTTGAGGTTATCAAATACAAATAGAACAATTTATTTTAGCAAAAATATCACAAAAAAACTCCAATTTTTTTCATCAATAGTGATAAAAATTAGTAGAACTCCTACATATATATTTGGAGTTACATGTTAAGAAAAATAATAAATTTTTTCAACTGAATTCATTATAATTAGATAAATTACAAATTAATAAGAATACCCAATCACAATCAAGGACTAAAATATTGACGATCATGGAAATATAGGTGATTCGAAAAATAGAAAATCTTGATTGGTATATCGAGAAAAAATCGAATATCCATAGAAATTTTATCAAATTTTATATAAAATTAGTATATTTGACCAAAAATAGATTAAATATAAAATATCAGATAGATATGAAAATTAATATGGATGCTTGTAAAAAAATGAAAGTTAGAGAAAATATCAAGGACATCGTGGATAGTTTAGTCTATGATCACAATAACCCATTTGGGTGAATAAATGGTGTTCTCGAGTTTGAACAATAACAATGAAAAATATTTAATTTTAATAAAAATTTTAATGTATAATTTTTTTTATTTCAATTACAAAGATATTAGAAATTGACATAAACACCCTCGACTATTATCAAATTTTAATGGTGTTAGTGGTCAGGGTATCAAAACTCTAACGGAATGAAATTTAGGATATGAAAATGCAAGTTTTTGATAATTAAGTATGAAAATGAAAATATCATCATAGTTTGGATGGTGTTGTGGCCATATATACGAATTTTATATAAATTTTGATAAAATTTAAATGGATAATCGATTTTTTCTCGATATATCCATCAAATTTTTTTTGAATCACCTATATTTTCATGATCGTTGATATTTTAGTACTTAATTGTGATTGATTATTTTTATTGGCTTGTAATTTATCTAATTATAATTAATTCAGTTGTAATATTTTAATTTATTTAATTTTTCTTAACATATAAGTCCAAAAATTAATATAATGAGAGCCCCTCTAGTGAGGACCTCTAAGTTAAGGACTTTTTGGTTTATCCCGCTTTTCGATCTTATATCCACATATTAACCGTTCATTTTATAAATATTTATGAGTAGATCATTTCTGTAAATTTTCAACTGAATTGAAAATCGTTAATGCATTCATAAGTGTGATTTATCAATTATGAACTTAAATGGTTCATGTTTGACGGATTTGGTTTGCCCATTGATTTGATCAACAATTAGTTCTTAACGATCATCAATTTGATTGAAATTTTGTACTAATATAAATCTACAACTTCAATGGTTAAGATGTCAAAATTTGGTCAAAAAGTTGGTCTCAATTAATTAATTCAAAAGTCCTCAACTTAGATGTTCTCATTAGAAGGGTTCCCTTAATATATATACATGGAGAAGTTCTAGTAACTTTTATCACTATATTGTTGTAAAAAATTTAATTTTACAGTTTTTTTGAGTATTTTTGCTAAAGTAAATTGTTCTATTTGTATTTGATAACCTCAAAAAATAAATTATTTTGTTAAATTAAATGTAAAATGATAAATTTGATGAAATGAAGAAAATGCCGTAAAATTTAACAGTGTGAGTGATAAAAGTATCAAAATGCTAAGGAAATGAAACTTAAGATATGAAAATGTAAGTTTTTAATAATTACGTATAAAAATAAAAATAACATCATAATTCTGATGATATTTTATAATTAATAAAAAAATGGCTGGGATAGACGGATGTAGAGAGGGAATGTTTTTGTTAATGTGTAAATTTTTATTTAAAATGAACTCTTAATTAGGAGCGTATGACCAATAACATGATTAGTAACGACACTGTTCATACATTTTCTCTGTTCATAAGCCCTTCTATAATATGGTTTCGTTCACAGCCACACAGAGATAGAAAGAGACAAAGAAAGAAACCTGCCATTCGATCTATTCCTGCTGATTAGGGGATTGAGTTTCATCTAATCGATTCTAAGCCTGCTGTTCTTCTCACCCTTTTGGGTTTTCTGCTCCATCATCAACATGATCTTCCGTTCACATCGACAGAGAGAGGAGAAAGAATCCCGTTATTCGATCTATTCTTGCTGATTAGATTAGGAAATTTGGTTTCATCTAATCGATTCCAATCCATGGTTTGCTTCCCTTCACCCAATGTCCCTCCAACCCAATGCCCCCACCTCCCAGCGCCTCAAAAACGCCATTAATGACCATACGTCGACATTGAACATCGGAGAACTTCATCGTGCGTCTCCCAATCCACCTAATCTAGACGTATCATCCAATTCGCATGTTCTCTACCCAATTCGCATCAGTGAGCTTTTCGGGGTTTTAAACATACGATGGAGTTGAGGAAAGCTCGAGAGGAAGAAGAAAAGGCTGGAAGAGGATGAGTTTCCTACACTCTTTCTGGGTTTCTGATACGAGGTGTGTTTTTTTAGTTCCTTCTACCTCTTTTGCTGTTGTTTTCGTACACAAAGGAGATATCGAGGCCAAGCCCATCTCTGGGTTGTGAGATTTTTTCCCCCTTTCTTGCTTGGTTTCGTTTGAGTTCTCCGGGTTTGGAATTGATTTTCTCCAATGACGGTTTTTTTGTTCATTTTTTTCAGTATTTTTCCCTGCCGATGTTCCTTATTTTGTTATTGTATTTAAGTTTCATTGATATATGGCTTTTGCGTCTTTTGAACTTTAAATTGCAGATGATGTTTATACACTTATACAATGAGCACTTATATAATGATAAGAAGATCAGGCCATGAATTTTTTTTTGCAGGTAGCTCACGTCCTAAAGTTGGTAAGAATATCATCATTTCAATTTAGGGGAAGTTCTCAGGCATAACTCAGGCTTGAGTGTTTTTCGAGTAGCCATTCGGAATAATAATTAAGTTTACTCTTTGGTGTATGAGATTTAGGCAGATAGTAGTCAGATACATGATTGCTCTTTGTAGTTTTGCTTTTACTAGGTAATTTAAAATTAAATTTCGTCAGTTTTGCATGTTCATGAGGTTGGTGTCATAACAGAAAGGATTCATAGATGTTAAGTGTCTGTGTTCTTAAATTAGTGGTTCCATATATGCTATATCTCATAATATATTGATTTCCGTATTCATAAAAACATTGTTGTGGTTTAGTATTGCAGAAATTCATAGCATTTTGGGTACATTCCTTTGAAGTGCTTATTGTTCGATAATTTTGTTTTTGAGTTTACGTTTTCTGTATAAAACATTTGCTTCTGTAGTTTGGATCACTATTTGCTAGGTTCTTTTCTAAGAATTTAGTTTTTAATATATATGAAAAGGGTAATGAAATATAAGCATGAACCTGATGAAATATAAACTGCTTTACCAAAATTTTGATGCAGGTTGCCTCAACATACCTCATGTGTAACAGAAACATGAAAACTCAGCAAGAACAGTTATTTCTGAGTCATAATCTGTAATTAACTATCATCATTGACTATTTGTTGTGATCCCTCAAATTATTAAAATAAAAAGAATAAAAATTTCTACTTCTTTGTAAGCTGCAATTGAACAGCTAAAAGACAATTTCTTTGCACACTTATTCCCCATCTACTTCATTGAAGGGTATATATTTATATTCCCTATCTTTTATTTATATTCCCATCTACATCTATTTGGAGTTCCATTGTATTATCTCAAGTTACAATAAATAATACTAAGTTACTAACATTGGGTTGTTTTTATCACAGATAAAAACAATGATTTTCTAAAAGTGGAGCAGCGACAACACAATTCAATCTCAGTTACAGTGAATAAGCTTATTTTGCAACTTAATGAAAAAAAGTACTTCCTTCTTTTAAACACTGTTTTGTCTCACAACCTACTTGATTTTTGCCTGCAACAAACAGATTGAGAGGTACAATCATCATTGTAATTCAGATAAACACTGATTAACGTCAAATTGATCCATTTCACACTATCAAACAAATAATATCACTCAGGTACTGCCTCCCTCCCAATTGACTACGAATGTTTACTTTCTTTATAACTATTTTTCACCTTTATAACAACAAACAGGAGGGACAAATAACTAGGGGTGGGAATTTGGACCCGAAATCCCGATCCCGAACCCGTCCATCCCGTACCGATACCGAACGGGACGGGACAAAAATTTCAGATATGACGTCCCGATACCGAACCCGATCCCGAATTTCTTAAATGGGTCGGGATCGGTATAGGCTCTATCCGTCCCGATCCCGAACCCGTCCCGAATTTTTAGTAGAAATGTAGCTATTTATAACTAAAAATTGCATATTTTCAGGATCGGGATCGGGATTGGTCCCGACATGTCCCGAATCCCGACCCGTCCCGTACCGAATTTTGGGATCGGTATCGGGATTACTATATTAACTTCGGGATCGGGATAGGTCGAATCCCGACCCGTCCCGTACCGATCCCAGCCCTACAAATAACATCATCATCTTTTATTATTCATCGACGGCAGGGCATCAGTAAGAAATGATGGTCTATGCAGTGCACCTACATTTATTTCTTGAAGTCCATGTAAATATACTACAACTACGATTGTTTTATCAATAATCAATGAATCAAATACACTTTTTACATGCAGCGCAGATACCTCCCAAACTCGCAATCCCACACCCGGAATCAGATGGCAAAAACCATCTCTGCTGGTTATGCATGTCATATTAAATGTTGATGCAGCTTATAGTAATTAATCTGACTGGAAAGACATGTATTGGAGGGGTCTTAATTCGCAGGCATACTGGGAGCTGCATTAGGGTTTTTTCGAAACCCTACATGATCATCCAAGCTGCTGTAGGCATACTGGATAACACTTGTTTGACACGAAAGATGCAAATTTGACACTAACTAGGTTGCTTGCAACAACGTGTGTTCTAGTTAAATACAGATGTGTGAATCCTAACATCTATTTCTTCTACTCAACGCTTGATTTATAAGAACCATGAGTAACGACGTGTAGTTGATTTGATGATTTCATATATGTTAAACTACGTACTGTATGCATTCCTTATATATGTTTGTTTTGATTTTTTTAGAAAACTACAATTACATTCTCTAAAAAGATGTGAAACACAAATAAACCCACTTACATTGTTGTTAAACAAATAAAAACAATTTTTAACAACTAATCACACTCTTTTTTGCTTGTCATGTGTCATAAGATAAGTTAACTAAATTGACCATACTCAACTTAAACAAAACCACAACAGCAGCATACCTTTCTTTTTTATGTTTATTTTGTTTCAGAAAACAAAAGTTCATGATTTTTTCAGTAAATGCAGTAGCAGAATATTTTGTAGCTTTGTAGGTTGTGATCTCAACAAGCGTAGTAACATATATATATATATATATATATATATATATTATTTTTGTAATATCAAGAGCTACATACTCATTCTAGTTTTGTCGATTAGTTGGTTTTGATTCAATGGATGTAGTAGCAAATATACAACTAATGCTTCAACAAATGTAGTAGCAGATATACAACGTACTAATATGTGTAATATCAGCTCTTTAAATTAAAAAAACATTAGTAATTTAGGAACATTGCTTATTAAACTAGAAACACAGATACTCCAGATACAATAGTAGCATTTTCAACATCCCAAAATAGCATAACCACACAATTACCATTGTATCGTTTAAGATTCATTCTTCAGCACTCTTCTCAGTCGTCGCAGTAGCACCCTCTTCATCTTGTGCAGTAACACCCTTCTTTGAGTTCTTCCTCGCTTCTTTCTTCTTTCCCACCTCATCATGCGTAGTAGCACCCTTCTCTAAGTTATTGTTCGCCAACTGCATTATCAACCAACATTGTAATGTTTTTCCAATTAATTAATATAGGGTTCTTAGAAACAATCATTTAGACAATGAAGGTTAATTCGTCCAATGTTGTTGCTACTACCGATTGATTTAACTGTTACTAAATCTGTCAGAATATTGCTGCTACTACATTTTTAATAAATGCAGTAGCAAAATTTTAGTGGTTCAACAAGTGTAGTACCAGCTTCAGTAGCTGCAATAACATGTTTTTAGTGGCTTAGGAAATGTAGTAGCAGCTATATTTAATACATGCAGTAGCGTTTGCAATGGTCAGCTTGCGTAGTAACATGTTTTCAATGACTCAACAAATGTAGTAGCAGTTATTTTTAATACGTGCAGTAATGTTTTCAATGGTCATCTTGTGTAGTAACATGTTAGTCCTACCCTGCTACTACATATTACTGGTATTATCTTATCTTGTTATTACTGCCAAGTCATCCAATCTTGTTTCTACTGCCTTATTGTCCAATTTTGTTAGTACTGCACTCATTGTCCAATGACTCCAATCTTGCTGCTATTGCACTCGAACTCATTCAAATATGCTATTGAATGCACATTTGTCATATTCTGCTACTACACGCATATTTAATTTCATGCGCTCATATGTGTCCTATGCTACTTGTATATCTATCCTTCTTGCGCTCAGATTTACTCATCAATTCCGCAATACGAATCAACTTCTTGCATTTAAACTTTATAGCTAGGAATTAAAAATTAAGTTCAAACTGGATTAAAAAAAAGAATTAACTTCATAATCTCTTGCCAAATTTCCTAAAAATGCTTCAAACCCATTTCAAGAGTCAAAATTTGATCCTCATCTTCTTAATCAAACTCTAAAAACCACCCCCACTCTTCTAAATTTTATTTTAAACCAAAAGGAATCTCAAACAAAAAACCACCAAAATTTATTTCAAAATTTCTACCAAAATTGAATCTAAACCAAAATCAACCTTGCAAAGTCAGAAGTGGGAGTAGCTGCAAAGTCACATATGACGACGCTGAGTTAGTTCGAATAGACGACTCGGCTTTGGATCAAATAGACGACGACGTCGTTTCCCGTTGCTGCATCTTGGACCATCCGGCTCTGCAATTGCTCGTGACGGCCATTTCCTAAGATCTCAACGATGAAGAAGTCATCACTTTTGGTGAATCTGGATGCAGAGAATTTCAGTTTGAGAGAGAGGGGAGAAGTAAGGTTGTGTGTAATTTTGTTTGTAAAAATGTAAATTGTGGTCATTTAACAAGGACAATTGCAGTCAGCACATGATCCTGTTGACTTTGGGATTTTGCTCATGTCCTTTTTTGTCTAATTATTTTGAAATGTAGGTTTTGAGTGTTTTGCTTCTTTTTAAGATAGTAATAAGTCACTCTCTTCTTTTTCTTTGTATGTATGCTTATTTACAGTCCGTAATTTAAACCCGTAGGCGATGTCTCTCAATCTTCAAAAATTGCAGAGCTTATACCATAAGCTGTATCTGATGAAACGATTTGCATCTTTGTTAGCTAATAAGGTGAGAAAGATCTTCTCCTGCCCAGCTATAGTGCTATACAGTTATATCGGCATAATAAGTTTCTTATATACTCTTCTACTTTATTGATAATGGTTGGACTTGGATGTTATGTACTTATGTACGATCTTCCCATTCTTCAAACAAAAAAGAGAAAGAAATTAAGTAATGCATATGAGAGTCTAATAGACAAGATAAGAGAAAATATTTGAGAATTTCAGATCTACACTAACCTTCTCCATAAAGAAAATATATATTAGAAAATTAATTATGATGACAAAATTTTCCTATAATACACAATACTCACAATCCTAACCACAACAAACGACTCACACTTCCCTCAGTAAAACCCTAGTCTCCACCGGCCTTGATGCCTCCTCTCTCCTCTGTGGCCGTAGCTCCTCCTTCCTCTATCTCTATCTCAAGCTCATAAATATATGATGAGATCTTCCTCTTTGATTTTTATCCTGAAAGGCTTCCGTCGTTCAAATAATCTCCTTGCATTTTATTATCAATAATTGACCATATAATACTAATTATAGAGATTGATTGCTCATTCCAATGAAAACATATTTGACTTACCAATTCTAATCAATTTTATTGAGATTACATTTTTGCCCATGATCTATTATATCTGCTCCTCTCTCCTCTATCACCCTTTCAAATCGATATTCACTCTGGTTTATCTCTTTTCTCTCTCCTCTAGATCAGAGTCTGAGCCAGCTCCAGATCAGAGCTCGACGCCGGTGACCATGTCGTTTCATCGGTTGATGTTCTCCATGGAGATCTGGACAACGACGACCACAACGGTATCAGCTCAACCATGAAGATCTCCGCCTCTGCCTTTGGATTCCGACGATATCGCTCGAGTTTGTTCATCTGCTAGAGTGTACTACCCTAGTAAAAGTTTACTAAGGGTAGTAAACTTTATTTTTTTGCATGTAAGTTGATTTTTCACTGTTTTTAATGTGTATAATAGGCATTGAAGATATTGTTTTGCAAGTTTACTACATCTGGTATAAGTTTATTAGGGATAGTAAACTTATGATTTACTACAAATGCCTCGAGTTTGTTCATCTGCTTAAGTTTACTACCCTAGTAAAAGTTTACTAAGGACAGTAAACTTTATTTTTTGCATCTAAGTTGATTTTTTCACTGTTTTTAATGTGTATAATGAGCCTTAGAGATATTGTTTTGCAAGTTTACTACCTCTGTTACAAGTTTATTAGGGGTAGTAAACTTATGATTTACTACCAATGCCTCGAGTTTGTTCATCTGCTCAAGTTTACTACCCCAGTAAAAGTTTACTAAGGGTAGTAAACTTTATTAATCACATCTAAGTTGATTTTTCTCTTATGATCTCCTCTCTTTCTCTCTCTAACTGTCACTCACAGATTCTTCGTCTCCGCCATCTCTGACAACCTCATCCTCGCCTCCATCATCTTCGATGAGCTCATCCTCCTCTCCACCTAATCGCACTGGTCGCTGCAACATTGAGTCCGAAGAGCAGTGTCAAATTCAGATATGGTCATGTCGTCTATACGCCGGCGCTAGAAAACGTCGATACTAGGGTTAGTAGACTTGGATTTGATGAAATACTGGGGTTAGTAGACTTGGTTTTGAAGTATACTGGGGTTAGTAAACTTGGTTTTGATGTATACATTGTGTTATTAGACTTGGTTTAGAGTATACTGGGGTTAGTAGATTTGGTTTTGTAGTATACTAGGGTTATTAGACTTAAATTTGAAGTATACTAGGGTTAGTAGACTTGGATTTGATGTAGATTTTGCCCCAGTAAATTTTCTATAAAAGTTTATTGCCCCTAGTAGAAAAAAAAATCCGGCGAAATTTTTCATACCAGTAATTTTCCGACGTCAGGTGACCGGAGTCCGGCGGTTGGTGACCGGAGTCCAGAGTTCGGAGACTGGAGATGCTTCGGTAAAATATTCTCTCCTTTTTTTTTCTCTAAATGTATAAGGAACAAGGGTAAATTTGTCTCAAAAAATATTATTTTATTATGAATTTAATAAAGATTTGTGTATTTGGGCATTAATAAGTACACCTTGTATTAGAATGAGCATTTGACTTTTTAATTTATTAGTTTAGGATTTGACTTTTATTATGTTGTGCAAATGGTTATTCTCCCTTTTATTATCATCTCTATCATCATGTATCATCTCGTCTTTCACAATTATTTTGTTTAGTTTCATTAAGATGTTGGAATTCTTGTGAGAATTTGAGTTGAGATTTCATAATTTGCAGGTCTAGTATGTGAAACATGTCATTCAAGCTTGGAAAATCGAATTGGTATTAGCATATATGCATTCAATTGAACTTTAAGTTTTTGTTTTATCATTAACTTTTCTAGATCAGTAATTCCGATTAACAGCTGACGCCAAACCGATATTTTTGGTAACCGACTTCTTCGGCCGGTACTGGTATCATAATTTTCATACCGCCATCAGCCGGCTCGGTAGACGGTTTGGTCAAAAATTTCATGTAACTGCCGAGAGCAGCCTTACAATCAGCATATGTATATAATTGTCTATATATATCTATTTGAGGTCTGATTTCAACATAATATTTCGGCTAAATTTGTTCTTTAAAAAAATTATTAATAACACACCTTACGTATGTGCGTGAAGTTTGAACCTGTGATTAAAGTTGTTAGTTCTTTTATTTCATCATATATAGGGAATTTGACAAACTTCCCCTATCGGTTCCTCCTTTAAACCACATGCATAATCAAAAGACTACCACCCGTTCAATAACACCATCAATCATGTCTCCCATGGATGAATAAGCTCGTCGACACCGGATGGAACGTTCTTGAGGTAAATCCCATCGTCTTTGGCAGTCCAAAAGCAAGCTTTCCAGTCGCAGTGGTCGCGAAGCCACATATGTTCAGATTCTTTCCAAAACACAGGATATGTAGCGTGTTGATTGCCTACACGCCAGTCGCAAGTGAACGTTGTTGTTCCGGGCAAGTTGACATGAAAAGACCAGTTTGTTTCACCGCCGGGATAAAGAGTATGGAAGCCAAGATCGTCTGTGTCGGACCAACAGTGGACGACCAGTTGTCTCCCTCCGCTTAAACCGTTGATGACATGCACATGCCAGTTGGTGGGATCAAGACCGGGCCATTTGCCAGAGGATTCCGGGATAATACTCAGGGCTAAAGCTGCACACAAATAGAAAAAGACTATGCCTTCGAGACCTCTCATTCTTGTTTCTCTGCTGGATGATAAGATAGGATTTGGAACTCTAATCTTTATAGTCATGGTCATGTATTCATTGATTCAGCAAATTAATGTGTTATCTGGTCGTATTTAATTAAAGGCAATGAAAATTAATAAAAGGTAATGACTGTTTTTTCAAGCAAATATCATAGGATATAACCGTTCTTTGAGTCAACTAGTACAAGAAAAACCTAATCTGATACATAACATAAGAAGCTAGTTGTATAATGTGTAATTTTAGCTGTAAAATGGTTATATGGTCTAGGACACTCGGTAGGTCTCCAAAGGACTTAGAACAAGATTTGAATTAATTTTACCGAATAGGATGGGAGCTTCTATTCGATTTATGTTCTCATTGGGAGAAATAAGCCCTTAAACGACGGAACTATTCCGTCCATTAAGACAAATTATCCGTCGTCTAAGGCTTAAGCGACGAAACTTCCATCGCCTAAGGGTTGTCGCCTAAGGTTGGTACCTATGCGACGACACATGCACCTATGCGACATAATATTTTCGTCGCCTAAGTAAATATTTTTATCAAAAAAAAAATTCTCCTGTGGAATTCCAGCAGATTTTTGTTGTTGTTGTTGTTGTTGTTGTTCTTCCTTCTTCTTCTTCTTCTTCTTCTTCTTCTTCACTTCAGCAGAAATTTAAAAATTTGAAATTTTTTCTTAAAATTTGAAATTCCGTCGCTTAAGTAAGTTTCAAATCTTCGATTGAATTTTGAGAACTAAATGGTGAAAATTTAAAATTTTACTTAAACGACCGTCGTTTAAGTAAATAATTTTCATCGCTTATGTAAGATTTGCTTAAGCAACGGACCTAATTTCCGTCGCTTAAGTAAGCGAAAAAACCTAAGCGACGGAAAGTTTCATGGCCTTCATAATTCCGTTGCTTAAGAGCTTTTTAAGCGACATAAATTTCTTGACTTTGAAAATTTCCGTCGATTAAGACTTTTTTTTCTAGTAGTGTCTAATGATTAAGTACAAGGAGACGTAAGAAAAAAATAAAACGGAAAAAATGAGATGTTTCACAACTTCAAATATAATCGCAAAGCTTACTAAAAAAATTGATGTAACCAAACATTCTTCGTATTGCAAGCTGAAACATAATTCGATGAAATCCTTGTTGTTGTTGTGTCGAACCCGTGATATCCCACCAGTCGATCTGATGGTGTCGGCAGAATTTCCTAGAGACAGGATATTCAGAGCTATAGGGCTGCACTCAGCACTCAGAAAGAAAATGGCAAGGCGTTTGAAAGCAGTCATTTGTTTTGTTGAATCTGTAATTCTCAGCTATAGCTTACTTGCATCTTGTGATGTGAATTGGATTTTGATTCCTTCTTGATTTTTATAGCAAAATCCTGGTGCTAAAAAAGGGAGATTGTACTCTCTTTTAGTTAATTGTGCTATCTAGGATGATAATCGATCGAGAAACATGTGTAAGGAACTAAGGATAGAACTAATCCTGCGTAGTTTATTGAATGCAATATTTCAGATTACATCGTCCTCACAAATACTAAATCAAAGAGCCTATACCAAAGTCGATCTAAATCCAATTACCAGTGAGATACCCACTTATGAATAAGCTCATCACTGTTGTTGGGAATGTTTTTTATGTAAATCCCGTCATCTCTTGCGGTCCATATGCAATCTTTCCAGTTACATCTGGTCTGAAGCCACTTGTGATCATGCTCCTCCCAGAACACATCAAAACTGGCGTACTCTTCACGGTCTGTGCGCAGGTAGCAGTAGAAAAGTGTTGTCCCGATGAAGTTTTCCTTGAAACTCCAATTGGTTTCGGTACCGGCTGCAAGATTATGGATACCAAGATCATCATCTTTAGACTTGCAATGGACGAAGAGAACTCTTCCGGAGCTCAGTCCATTGACGACGTGAACATGCCATTTCCCCCATGTCTCAGCAGAACATGGGATAGCCAAAGCTAAGACTGCTAAAGCCACAAGCATTGTCACATTAGTCACATAGAGCTTGAAACCACCCATTATCTAGCTTTGAGGTGCAGTTGGAGTAGGCTGGTACTCATTTTCAGACATTCACCTGTGGATTTTATACCTAAGAAGCAATCAAATTCTGGTAGTACAAATGGAAAGGTACAACTGTCGTATGAAATAATCAGAAGTATATTCTATGAATATGACTAATTACACGAATATTCTATGATTATTAATTCACAAATCACAAGAGCTTTTATGCAATGCTCCCTCCCCAAATTCGGATCATGACTTTTTTTCTTTCTGTCTATAACATATACAAATCATCGATCATACACCTTGAATTTGTTATACGCTGCTAGCTTGCTAATTAGGGAGGAATTTTTCACTGCTATGGGAGAACTATGTGACATTTCATGGTGGTGCTACATTTCACTTAAAATTAGACATGTGAATTTTCGACATGAAAAATCATTTTCAGCTATTTTGTCAATAACCATTTTGGGCTTTTGTTGTTATTGAATCTCTAAACCCTAAGTCCTAAGTCATAAACCCTATACCCTATTACTCTAAAACCCTAAACCATAACTCTAAAACCCTAAACCTTTTATCCTAGTTTGAACTCACTAAATACCTATGAATATAATTTCACAAAACATAGAAAATATTAGTTTATATTTTAGTTGTACAAAATCCACATGTCTAAATTTGAGTGGAATGTAGCACCACTAGATAATATCACGTATTTCTCCTGTAACATTTAAAAATTGCTCATAATTAGGGCCATTTTAATTAGCTGACCATATTAAACGCTCTAGGGGATCTGAATGTCTAGCTGCGCTTATTGATATTTTGTCCATGAAATGTGTGGACAACAAAATTGAAGAAGAGATTTATGACCATATAGGGTGGTTAAATTGTGGTAACTATCTTTGATTCCCAACTTAATTCACACAAGGTTTTGCGTACCTTGTAATAATCCACGGCTTAAGGCTGGGTTTGGTACAGCTGGGCTTATAAGTTATAAGCTGACTTTTAGCTTATAAGCAGAAGGTGGGTGTTTGCAGCTTCTCCTTTTTCCCTCAAAGCACTTTATACTTTTTTAAAAAGTAGCTTATTTTTAGACTTACCAAACACCAAAACCTTTGGTGCTTAAAAGTAAAGGAGCTTATAAGCTCTCCCAAACCCACCCTAAGCTACCTCATTCTTGACCAATTTGTTTCCAATTTGTGAGACTTGATTTTGGGTTTCTAAAGTGTAACGTTTGTTTTATTTTTTGATGAGAAAAGCAAAGGAAAATGATTTGGGGTCTCATTGAGACATATGATTTAAGGCCTCAATCCTATGTGGCATATCATATTACATAGACACATCACTTATTAAAATATTGAGAAAATACCCATTTACTACAAATTTTTAGATATCATTTCTCATTCCAACAATTTTTTAAAAACATTGATCATTTCAATATTTTTTTTTAAATTTGTGTCCATTCCAACAATACTCATAACAACATATAATATTTCAATACCTATTCTACCCTCACCCATTAAAACATACTTAGAGAAAGAAAATGGAAGAGAGAGGAGACATGGCCGACACCTCACTGGCTCCGGTAACTGCCGGCTGGACTCCGGTCACCGGAATCTGGAATCAAGTTTACTAATCCCTATAAAGCTCCCACTGAACCATAAACCACATTCATATCGTCACAGTCAACTTTATTACCCCCTAATGAACTCCCACTGAACCCGTAAACCACATTCTTATCGTCATAGCCAACTTTACTTTTAGTTACATTTCGGATAACTTACATTTACTATTAGTAAATAATATTTATCCTTTAAATATGGGCCGTCGTCAGATCAAGTAGGGGTTTGATCTAGGCCGTCGATCCTTGTATAAAAGAAAGAAAATAGTGTTGACTGGGGCTAGACACTCTCCCAATTCTCTTCTTCTTTTCTCTGCTCGGATTGCCTTCACGGCGGAGCGTCGCCATCAGGCCGCCTCTCAGCATACTAGAGGTGGTCACGGCTTCGTCTCGTCTTTCCTAACCTCTCTATGGTCATTGTTTTCGTCTAGGAGTGTTGTTGACAAAGGATCGAAGGAAAATAGATTTTAGGGTTTTATCAGGGTTTTTCCAATTCAGGCCATGACGACGGGTGTGGCCGGTATTCGCAACTTTGCCTCAGCTCGGCGAGCCTTTCTATGTCCTTAATTTTCCAAAAGGAGCAGCGATGAGGGAGATTCGAAGAGAAGAAGGTGCTGCGTTTTTCTGGCGACCTTCGATTCCAGCTCAGGTACACAAATTTAACAACGAGCTGCAGCCGAGAGGCCATCGTTGGAAGTCCGAATGTTCCCAGGACGAGAACCGAGAGGTAGTCTCTCCCTCCTCTCCATGTTTTTCCTTCCATTGGATTGTTGTTGTGTAGTTGCATGTTGTTGATTGGATAATGTAGAGAAGTGGCCAGAAAAGCGGCCGAAACCGGTTGGTAGGCCGTCTGGGCTAGTTCTAGGTGAAAGGGGTTAATCCCCTGGAGTTTTCCGTGATAGATCTGGTATTTTACTATTTACTACCGGTGTGAAATGTCAAAACTGCTCCTGGCAGTTCAGGTTAATTATATGGATGTCACTGAGGCTCAAATTCCAGAAATTTCGCTAGTAGCTTAGCATAATTACCAAACTGCCATTAAGGCTGAATTGGCTATACTGCCTTTGTCAATTTAAGATAATTACAAGGGTATACTGCCATTGAGGCTGAATTAGCTATACTGCCTATTACCTTATATTTCCCTAACAGATTACCAAACATGCCTCCTACTACCCCTAATAAACACAGTACTATCCCCCACACTATAAAAAAATTCAGTTCGCCATCCCAAATCGCCACGCGCGCGGATTTGCCGTCGCCGATAGTCCAAGTTTCACGACAGCACTGCGACAGTAAATCTATCGTGGTTAAACTAAAGCCATTTTGTGACGGCAACTTCATGCCGTGGCATAAAAATAAAATTTTTGCGACGACAATGTGAAGCTGTCGTTGGAAAAGTTAATATTTGTGACGGTGGTAGGAAGTCGTGGCAAACTTTAACAACGTTTTTTTTATTTTTAAAAAAACATTTTCATATTTATTTTTGACCGTTGATCTCTGTATTTAATCTATTCTATAATCTGGGCTATTGATATGAAGTATTTAAGGATGAAAACCCTGCTCTTTTCTCTCAAATCTGTCGAGAAAGAAAGAGAGAGTTCTAGAGGGAGGGAATGCAGCAGAGACGTTGTTGCCCTTCCTAGCGTGCCTCCGTCGTCGTCAGGCCATCGCCGGACGATCAGTGACCACCGTTCAGCTCGTCTCTCTCCTCCACCTCCTTTTACTCATCAATTTGACCTACAAGCAGAGAGTTAAATCGAAACCCTAAATCCCCAAATCCAAAATTCTAGTCGATCTCTTCCTCTACAGCAAGCTCATGCTTCGTTAAGGTAAACCCATATCTTTCCTTTTGATTTCGAGCTGCCTTGAGAGTTGATTTCTGGTTTAAAGCCCTAATCTCAAAATCCCTAATTCTGTCTTTGCTTGATTTTCTGAGTTTTACTTCCGGCAAGTCTAATCTAAGAGTTCTGGCGTGCTACTCGAGCTCTGGAAACCTTGGCAGCGTGTGCTTGGAGCTTAGGTGTGTTCTAAGAGACATTGGAGGTGGTTGTGGTGAGTGTAGTGATGAGAGATTTTTCTTGTTGTATCTATTTTTTGTCATGATTATTAGGTTTTGACGTGTCTTTGTGAGATTTTTGGTCTTGATTCTGTGTGAAAAAGTTTTCATTTCACTATATGTAAGGCCAAGATTTCGATATATATTTTCATATGAAATTTTAGCAGTATTTTCCTTTACTTATTTTTGTTTTCGTATGTATTTTTGTTGATATTTCGTTTGATGTGTAAGAAGTGTTATTGTTCTATTTACTTGTCATAAGTCTTGTAGTGTTTTGCTATAAATATACTTGATGAAATTCACTGATATTTGTAGTTATTCGATGTATGAATACTGATTTGGTTAGGAAGATTAATGTGTGGTTATCTGGTATTCTAATTTTGAAGGTGCAGAGTGTTGAATATGGCTAAAAGAGGTGAAGGTTTAGGATCTTCTTATAGAAATGTTGCTCTCAATGAAAGGATTCTTTCATCGATGTCATGCAGATCTGTTGCTGCTCACCCAGGAACGACTTAGAGATTGGTATGATTTTGTTTTGTGTTTTTTGCACTTTAGTTCAGAAAGGTCAAAGGGAGAATTTGTCCAGCATTGTACGTGGTTGTGTTCTTAGTGGGTGCATATATCAAATTTGAGATAGTCTCAAGGTAAGCTGGACTCTTTTTGGTTTGATTACAGATTTCTAATCAAGCGATGGAAGGCGTGTGTGATATTCGTATTTGAGTGCAAAGGGTTGTTTGGCCACAGTATATCGTATCGTTGAATTGGTGCTGATTTAAATGGTGAATAACATAGTTCTGTTATAGGTGCTAATATATCTAAGAAAAGCAATAGAGAAAGGTTAGACTTCTGAATCTTTGTCAAGTAGACTTCTTACTGCCCCCTAATAGACCCCTGACCCCCTACTGCCCCCAATAGACCTTGACAGTCACTTAATACCCGTAGTAGGCCCTCCTCACTACCAGAATAAGTATCATAGCCGACGAAAAAAAAATTAACAGGCCGACGAAATTTTTTTTCGTCGGCTAAAGTCCACTTTAGCCGACGATTTTTTTTTTCGTCGGCTAAGTAAAAATTTCGTCGGCTAAAGTGGCATTTTAGCCGACGAAAAAAAAATTTGTCGGCTAAAGTGGTTTTTTCGTCGGCTAAAGTGCTTTTTTCGTCGGCTATAGTATGTGAACTTTAGCCGACGAAATTTGAAAAGTTTAGCCGACGAAATTAGGGTATTTCGTCGGCTAAAGTAACTTTTAGTTATAAAATTGTACTACGGATATTTCGGTGTCCGATTGACTATTGTGATACCAATCTGGAAGCAGAACGGGCGTAGGAGCAAAACTCATAGCTTTGCTATGACATATAAGCTTTTTTGGCCATCCGAGTTCGTTTAAGGCTTCAAAATGAAGTTTTTCTAAACGCTTAATACACGAAAATGTCCATATCTACGCCTATATAAGGTATTTTGGCCGAACCTTCAACACAACAAACACTCACCATAATGAGACGCAACTGTCCATCTAAAAATTTTGAGACATTTACCCCTCCATGATAGGCCTTCCCGTATAGATAAATAATGGTAAATAGTAGGCATGTTGTGATTCCTGTCATCAAAATTCACAAACAAAAATACGACCGTCAGATATCATCAATATGTTGAAATATATCTCTGGTAAAAAATTCAACTTTATCTGATAAATTTAAGAACTTCATCTAGACGGTCAATCTCGTAAGTCAAACCTCTATATTGTATTGACTGCAACTATCGGCACCGAGACTTTACCGGAATTACATGATTTTTCAACCGTAGGCGTATTTCACCATTCCGGTCATATCTTATTTCACGACTTTTTTGCGTTTGAAGTTTCTACGTACAGTTTGTTTTAGAAACGAAACATTTACTTAAAGCTTAGTAAACAAGTTATACAACATTAGTACGCATGTTGTGATTCCGATGATCAAAGTTGAGAAACAAAATTCCGACTGTCAGATATGATCATTATGTTGAAATATGTATATAGGAAAAAATTTAACTTAATCTGACAACGTTAAGGGCTCGATCCTTACGGTCAATCACGTAAGTCAAACCCCTTAATGCACGGAAACGGTCATTTGACCGTCTAAATTACGTATTTTGCCCGGACCTTCAACTGAAAATAGTTTCAAATCGATGAGACGCAACCAGTGGTATAAAAATTTTATGAAAAATAACTACCGGAGATAGGGCTACCTCTAAGGAGAAAGAATAGAAAATTGAGTTAACCGCAATTATCGGTACCGAGACTTTACCGGAATTACGTGATTTTTCAACTATAGACGTATTTCACCATTCCGGTCATATCTTATTTCACGACTTTTTTGCGTTTGAAGCTTCTACGTATAGGGTTTAGGGTTTAGGGTTTTAGCCGACGAAATTAGGGTAATTCGTCGGCTAAGGTTAAATAAATAAATAAAATAAATAACTATAGCCGACGAAATTAGGGTATTTCGTCGGCTAAAGTTAATTAAAAATTCAAATTTTTTGGCGGGGATTTTTAAAATTTTAAAATTTTTCGACGAAAATTTTGAACTTTAGCCGACGAAATTTCGTCGGCTAAAGTTCAAAATTTTCTATATCTTTCATTTTTCTCCTCCTCCTCCTCTTCATCTTCCCTTCTCCTCCTCCTCCCTCCTCTTCATCCTCCCTTCTCCTTCTTCTCCTCATCCTCCTCTTCATCTTCCCTCCTCCTCCTCTTCATCCTTCCCTTCTCCTCCTCCTCCTCCTCTTCATCTTCCCTTCCCCTCCTCCTCCTCTTCATCTTCCCTTCCCCTCCTCCTCCTCTTCATCTTCTTTCCTCCTCCTCCCTCTCCTAACCTTCTCCCTCCTCCTCCCTCTCCTAACCTTCTCCCTCCTCCTCCTCCTTCAAATCCCTCCTACTTCTCTAAAATAATAATTACAAAAATTAAAAAAGAAAAAAATATGAAAAAATTAAAAAAAAAAAGAAAAAAAACTATAGCCGACGAAATACCTTAAAATTCGTCGGCTAAAGTGTTTTAAAAAATAATAATTACATAAATTAAAAAAGAAAAAAATATGAAAAAAAAATGAAAAAAACTTTAGCCGACGAATTTTATTAAAATTCGTCGGCTAAAGTTTTTTAAAAAATAATAATTACATAAATTAAAAAAGAAAAAAATATGAAAAAATAAAAATAAAAAAAGAAAAAAACTATAGCCGACGAATTTTAATAAAATTCGTCGGCTAAAATAAAAAAAAAGAATTTTTTTTTTAAAAAATAATAATTACATAAAAAAATTATAACTTTAGCCGACGAATTTTAATAAAATCCGTCGGCTAAAGTTAAATAAATAAATAAAAATAATAGCTTTAGCCGACGAATTTTAATAAAATTCGTCGGCTAAAATTTTAAAAAAAAAATAATAATAACTATAGCCGACGAAATACCTAAAATTCGTCGGCTAAAGTTAAATAAATAAATAAAAATAATAGCTATAGCCGACGAATTTTAATAAATTTCGTCGGCTAAAGTCCAGAAATTAAGCGACGAAAAATTTATTCGTCGGCTAAATAAATGACTTTAGCCGACGATGAACAGTAATTTCGTCGGCTATAGTGTTGGCCGACGGATTTTGCCCGACGACTTCTTAGCCGACGACGTGTCGTCGGCTAAGGCTTTAGCCGACGAAATTTAGGGTTTAGCCGACGAAAAAATTTCGTCGGCTAAAGTGGTTGTTCTGGTAGTGCCTGCTACCCCCAGTAGACCTTCCTACTGCCCCTAGTAGACAACCTATCGCCGGAAATCGATCAACGACATTCGGACAAACTTCATACTGTCCCTAGTAGATCCCCTACTGCCCCTAATATATACTCTCCAACGGACCCTCTGGTTGCACCCAATTGACCATCATACTGTCTCCAAATAGACTCTCCTACTACCCCCACTAGACACCTGATAGTTCCGTATTGGGGGTAGTAAGATGGTTTATTACCCAATATAAAGTACCGAACCGACCTCCTACTACCCCCAATAAACACACTTTTACCCCCAGTAGACTCCTTACTGCCCCCAATAGACCCCTGATCCCCTACTGCCCTAATAGACCTTGAAAGTCACCTAATACCCGTAGTAGGCCCTTCTACTACCTCCAGTAGACCCTCCTACTGCTCCTAGTAGACAACCTATCACATGAATTCGGTCAACGACATTCGGACAAACTTCATACTGCCCCCAGTAAATCCCCTACTGCCCCTAATATATACTCTCAAACGGACCCTCTGGTTGCACCCAATTGACCCTTGTACTGTCCTCAAGTAGACCCTCCTACTACCCTCAGTAGACACCTGATCACCGGAGTCTGGTCAACGATCATCGGAGTTATGTCAACGACCGTCGGAGTTCGGTCAACGGTCGTCAGAGTCCGTTCAACGTTATCGGTGATAAGAATCCGGTTATAGAATTTTTATTTCATAACAGACTCTTATAATGATTTATTGTAGTTTATTTAATTCATTAAGAGTATAATTATATTTGTTGTTATTGTTTAAGTTGACTATTTTAAAATGATTTCGTTAGTGGAAATAAATTTTCTAGAAATTTAGACAAGTGAACATTATCCCTAGTAAAATTGAGACGAGCAATGAACCAAACTCGTTAGTCATTACCTAGCTATAACATTTCAAGAAAATAGTTTGGCCAAACTTGTTCTTTTATTAATTTCATCATATAATATAGGAATTTGAAAAAGTTCCTTTACAATATGTTTAAACCACATATTCAAAAGACTATCACCCCTTCAATATCACCATCGATCATGTCTCCCATGGATGAATAAGCTCGTCGACACCCGATGGAATGTTCTTGAGGTAAATCCCATCGTCTTTGGCAGTCCAAAAGCAGGCTTTCCAGTCGCAGTGGTTGCGAAGCCACATATGTTTAGACTCTTTCCAAAACACAGGATACGTAGCGTGTTGATTACCTGCACGCCAGTCGCAGGTGAACTTTGTTGTCCCGGGCAAGTTGACATGGAAAGTCCAGTTTGTTTCGCCGCCGAGATTAAGAGTATGGAAGCCAAGATCGTCTGTGTCAGACCAACAGTGGACGACCAATTGTCTTCCTCCGCTGAAACCGTTAATGATGTGCATATGCCATTTTGTGGTATCAAGACCCGGCCATTTGGCTGAGGATTTCGGCAAGACACTTAGGGATAAAGCTGCACACAAATGGAAGATGACTATGCCTTTGAGAGCTTCCATGCTTGTTTCTGATGGATGGATGGTAAGATAGGAACTGAAACTCTAATATTTATGGCAGATTTTGGTCATTTGTTCATTGAATCAAATGAATCGTGTTATCTGGTCTTATTCAATTAAAGGCAATGACCGTTTTTCAAGCACAGTTCATAGGATTGAGATAACTGTTGTTTTTAGTCAACATGGGAAAAATTTCTCAAAAAATAAAAAAGTCAACAAGGAAAATGTAATTTGACATCATTATTGGTAAATTAAGTACTCTGGATCAATGAGGAATATGATACGCATTATGTTAATCTGTTAATTCACTTTTGTTCTCTTATCCATTCATATTTTGCAATTTATACGGTGGTATTTGTTTTGCCATTATGACACACATTTTGACTGTTTTTTTTTCAGTAATAATGTATTATAATGAGTGAATATTCAGAAAGAGCATCGACCAAAAAGATATTAAGAAAGAGTCAAACTGACGAGGTTCACACGTCAGGGGTTAAATTATCTAAGTATAAGTGAATATGGAAAGGGTGAACAATATTTTATGAATATGCATGATCAAGGATTTAAAAAAACGTTAGGCGCTAGTCAGATGGACAACCAACAAAATGGTGTCCTGCCGTCCAGCGTATAAGCGGTCCTTTACGCCGACTAATCCATCCTCTATATAAAATGTTGTACAGATGAATCTCGGTTATTGTTAATTGCGTTGAGTCGCCAGTACCACACATACAAGACTTAATTTGATATTGAGTTTTTGAAATTATAATCATTTATAATCACCATTATAGATAAAATATTTGTTTGGTAAAATCTTAAAAACTAATTATCTAAAACTTTTTAGTTTAAATAACCACGAATTTAAAAAGAAGGTTGAGGTTACTTATTTAAAACTGATTTTTTTTTTAAAAAAATTAGTTTTCTCACAACAGTACTAAATTAAGCCTAAATTCTTGTGTTTTCAATTTTATCTAATTTGTTTAGAGCTGGGTACCTCGTTCCGCAATTTTGATCCCATATCGAAAATTGATAGGATAGGACAGAACAAAATTTTAAAATAGTGGTACCGTACCTTACCGTCTCTTTAGTTTGGAAATGGGACAGGACGGGATCGGGACGAGACTGTCTCGAAAGTATAAATGTATCTGTATCCGATCATAATTTACCATATGAGTTTTAGTGTGTATAATCTTACAATGAACTCAAACACGCTTAATGAGACGTCCAAAACTTAAAGATAAATTCACAGTACTAGTTTCATATTGCAAGAGTTAGATACTTCATTCCTATTTGGTGACGATGAACATATGAAAGATATCGGCTGCCACAACAAAGCTATGTAGCGATAACTGAATCTCCTTTGATTTTTCAAGCTTATGATTTTTCTCGAGATCTTAATTAATTAGTTAAATGCAAATTACAAACATTTAATTAATTGGTTATTGTTTTCCCTTTCATTTTTATAATTTTTATTCGTCTTCAACTTATATAGAATTAGGAATTTAAAACTAGTGCAATTATACCATGAAAAAAATAACATCATATTGTGTATAATATATATAATATATATATATATATATATATTATACACAATAAAACCCTCATCAATATTGGATGAGCTCACATTGACTTTATAAAAATAGATATAAAATTTCTTCAAGAATTTAAGATAAATTTATCTCTTCTATATTTTTTATTTTTTTCTATAGTTGTGGGATCTCGATCCCGTCTCGGTACCGAACGGGATATATTTCTAAAAATGCAATCTCGTCCGTCCCATCCCGTCCTAATAATATATTTTTGGGACGATGAATCTCGTTCCATGCCCAGCTCTAAATTTGTTATAAACTAAAGATGAGATAGAGAGAAAGATAGGAACACAAAGTATGGGAATGAAGAAATGTGTCATTTATTCTCATTAGACTCCTTTGTATAAGAGTATGATTTATATCATAAGGACATAACTAATAAGTATTTACATAGACATCCACATATAATATAATATATACAACATTTCTCCTTAGATGTTTACCAATGAATGATATAGTGATTGAACGCGCTTTTTGTTGTTTCGTTAAAGACCTTGACATATAATAAAAACCTTGTGGGATAAAAAAAACCCTGGTGAAAAGATTAAAGGAGAGCAAACCGCATATATCCTAGGTAGCACAAAATTGAATGCCCCCTTGATGAGAATCATCATTTGATTGATTTATGCAAACTTTAATATCATGTATTTAATAAAATACATGTATCATGTATCATAGATTTGATGTGTCAATCACATAAGTGAGATAATTTGAGCTTTACATAAAGGGAAATCATCAGAACATTTGATCCTGTAAAAGTTAGGGTTATACCAGCAAAAATATAATATTATGAATAAATCTTACCTCATACAGTAAGATATGAATAAATCTTACCTCACATGGTAAGAGACCAATTTCATTTGTTCAAATTACTGGTAAATACATTAGCTAAAGGATAAATATATGTAAAGGAATAATATAGTTGATACATTTACATTCGTACAATATTCTTGAGCAACAAAATTTTAAGTATGACACACTTTAGCCATACATATCAATTTGTACAATTGATAATTTTATACAGGCTCAGTAGGAGCTCTAGCCAAATTCATAACTTCTAAATATAAATCTTATGTCAATCCAATGACAATGTGTGGGCGCATACCTAAAATTAGTTAACAAGTACACAATATGAATGAGATGTTGAGTCTTGTATCTCTTTATTAAGTACAATGATGCCAGTATTGCACATTTATTAGGCACTTAGTCTCTTAAACGTTTTCTCCATCATCCATTCGACGAAACGTATCCATTTAAAAGTCAAGACTATGAATGATCATGAGAATAATTATAAACCTCACTTTATCATCATTAGAGTTAATATCTAATAATATAAGCTGATTGATAGACAATATAATCATTATGGTGCTCGATTTCCAGTTTGAAACAAAACCGTGCATTCCTAAGATCTTTTATCTCAAATTCAAATTTTAAATACTTAACGGTATCTCTTAGTTCGTCAAGAGTACATAAAATACCATCATTATGGTGCTCGATTTCCAGTTCGAAACAAAACCTTGCATTCCCAAGATCTTTTATCTCAAATTCAGTTTTCAAATACTTAGCGGTATCTCTTAGTTCGTCAAGAGTATATACAAATTCATATGATCGACATAAAGCTCAAAAAGGCAAATGCAGAACTTGTCTTATTAATAAACACGCATGGATATAATTTATCATATCACTTCCCAATCAAGTAATCACTTAGCGAACATTTCAATCTTATTGTAAACGTGCTCCGTGATCTAGATTCACTTGAATTGCGTAAATAAAAGTTCATATATGACCTTCATGTATATCTCTTAATTTTGATCTCGATATATATATGTTATGACAGCATTCAGAAACTACCAAACTGAAAAGGTATTTGAGTGTGATTACATCCATTATGAGATAATATGTCTCTTCATAGTCGATCACAGGGCGATATGACAAGTCTTGCGCCATGAGGCGAGTCTATAATCGTTGTTTATAATAAAGACTCATTTGTAATTGATAAGCTTTACACTTACTGGTTTCGACATCACCAATCTAAATACCTTTCTTTCAATTTAGTCTGTATCGCTTCTTTCCTTTTAGGCCAATATACTATGTTGACATTTTACAACGAAGTAGGTTCGGTATCTCAATACCTCACATTCTCATGTACACTAGTGTACGTAATAGTTTGTCAAGATCTCTATATTTTATGAATTAGTTCTTGCATTGAGGAGTCTCCTAATGATAACCATAATTTATAAATATTCTCATGAGACGGATTTTAGTATCAATGATCGATGGATCATGATGTGTCAAACTTGTTCTCTCTCTAACTACTCTCGAACCTATAGGGCCTCCCCTAATCCTTATGGAGCATCGTTCTTTGACACCATCATGCCACATTATGGCGTCACTATGTCGTGTCCATATTCTTTGGGTCGCGTCATGTCCTCTTTATAGGACATCAATCATTACATAGATATTTACAGCAAATACATACGATCTCATCACTTTAACAATATCAAATAACGCATTAGGCATCAAATCTGATACGTAATGAATATCAATTATTTTACACACTTTAATATTGTGCGGCTTTAGGGATCAAGATGAGACAAAGTGGGACAATTCACGATAATTTTATGTCATTACTATTGAACATTATGTTCTTATCTCCCCGTAGCGACGGGACGATTGTCTTATCGAAGTGCAAAACCTGCATACGTAGTGGTAAAAAGATCATTTGTCATGGTTTCAACATAACGAACCATAATTTGAGACTTATACTCAACATAAATATTTTTTCATGTGTAAGAAATCATCATATTGCGTTGTGGCTGTGTAATTTTGGCACATAAATTGGTAAGTCACTAGCTTTAACCCAAAGAAATATAAAATGGTGATGGTTCATAGATAAATTAATATAATTGCATGTGATATTTCATAACCCCCAAGCATATATATTCATGCGCATTACCAAAATTCAAGGTACTATTGTAGTAATTTAATATTAATTTTTCGTGAGACCATTTGGGTGTGTACATGAGAATAAGATTTCAAGTATCGGTCCACAATGATGTTGACCATTTATATTCAGTAATAGTTGGCCATTTAAAAATTTAATTATGCTCCGGTTTAAATCCGAGGAGACCAGATGGTCATGCCAAAGCATAAATATATAACATTTCCATTTCTGATGTCCCATAATTTAGAACTTGAGATTCTTTGCATAATCTCATGTGCAAACAACTCACTCAAACATGTAAGGCGACATACACTAAAGGTCTTTTGTTCTAGATCTACTCGAATTTTCATGTTCGAGTCTATACAATTAGAAGCTTCAGGTTCTTAGTGTGAAGCGAACCTCTAGGTTCATACGTAACTTAACAGATGCGAGATTGCATGCTCATTTTCATGAAATACCATATTGAGGAACTTCTAGCACTTTTATAATCAGGAAACATTAGTTTTCCATCATATTTACTTGTAGCATCTGGTTCGAGTTTTACAAATTAGAATTGCAAATTTTAAAGTATGATAATTACAGGTGCCCATCTTGTAGTAGCATTAGTCAAGACCATAAGATACAAAAATGGTATAGAAGATGGTTTAATATATAGAGACCTACAAAAAGTCTTATTTAATTATGAGGAATAAATATTAATCTTTGAAAAAAATGACATTATGATGAACTATTCTTGTGAGCATCCTGGGCAATGAAATTTGCTTGCCAAAATAATATTCACAATCCACAATGTGTGTCTCAGTACCAGCATAAACATTATAGCCGATGAAAAAAATAGGCCGACTAATTTTTTTTTTCATCGGCTAACGTCCACTTTAGCTGACGAAACAAAAAATCGTCGGCTAAGTTAATTTTTCGTTAGCTAAAGTGGATTTTTAGACGACGAAATGTTTTTTTATCGGCTAAAATAATTTTTTTCGTCGGCTATAGTCTGTAAACTATAGCCGACGAAATATATAATTTTGTCGGCTAAAAGTTCTTATATTTCCAGATCTAGACAACAACTCATTTGAAAAAAAAAACGAGAGAAAAAGTTTGAGTATTGTCGAAATTGTTGGGTGTCGTCGAAATCTGTCCAAAATTAGTTTGTGGAACTATATATAAGAACGTGTGTGTATATATCTTGATTTTGAGTTGATTTAAGAGTTTTATTTGAGTTATATATATTGATTTTGAGTTTTAATTTGAGTTGAATTATTGAATTTTGAATGTGATTGAAGGTTTAGATTTTGATTTGATAATATAGATGAAGTTGCTCTTATTAATAAGTATTAGATATATATATATATATATATATATATATATATCAATTAACATCAATTATAATCAACATATTACTTAATTAATTGATATATATATATATATATCAATTAACATCAATTATAATCAACATATTATATTGTTATATAATTAGTAATTAGTATATATATGCATGTTGATTATGATTGATGTTTATTGTACGTTAACTGTAGATTGAATACTAAATGATTTGAAAATTTAATTAATTAATTAGAGTTTATACATATATATTATGTTATCTTTTCAGGATATGGATAAAAGTTGGATTTCGTTTCCAAAATGGGACAAAAGATATGATAACGAAGTTATTAGTTTTATTGAATATGTGATGGATAATGCTAACGGGAATACAATTTTCTATTGTCCGTGCACTAAATGTCAGTGTCGCAGCGATATGCATCGATTTGTAATTGATAAACTTTGGCAGCACCTGAAGAGTAATGGGTTTTGGGAGAAGTACACATGTTGGATATATCACGGTGAAACATCATCAGGGGGTCTGCATGATCATGGACAATTTTCTGAGACGGGCAGTACATCCAACGATCCAACAACGGCCTTCATCAACGATATGTTT